>JAMQGT020012564.1:0-110340 GCA_024447675.2 Pterophyllum scalare | reverse complement strand
GTGGTGTGGTTTTTTTTTATTATTATTATTTGCATTGCAAAGAAATTCAAAGCCAGGCAGTTACACAAGAAAATCAAGATGAGATATTTGCAGATGTATTTTATGGCTCCTTTTCTAATTATATTGTTGTATTTTAAGATAATCAAAATCCAGGGGAATAAAATCCATTTTTTCTTGTATCACAGACACGTAGATGCACTAGATGTGTCTGTAAGGACATAAAAATAATGGAAAATGCCGACTTGGTGCAGCTATAGCTTGAGAGTGGGTAGAGTGGGGTATTTAAACAAGCCAAATGTTGGTGGTTCAATCTCCGGCAAAAGTGCCCTAGGGCAAGATTCTGAGCCCCAGATTGCTCCCATTTCATCCACGCGAGTGTATGCATGACTGTCAGAAAGTGCTTAAAAGGCGCTGAATAAAGCACTGTAGGAACAGGTTAAGGAGGCTTGTTGTGAAAAGTGTTTTGAGTGCTTTCAAATAGAAAAGTCCAGTATTTTTTTGTTACACAGTAAGTTTAAAAATGCACATTTTCTGGATGTGTATGAAAGTCCGGTCGCATTCTCCTCTTTTTTCAAACCCCGACTTTCATTTTAAATGCAAACCAGGACTTCTTTCCCTAAAACACCCACTGAGTTTACAGCGGCAGAGTGCTGTGTCCAGAAACAGATGGACTCGGTTCCCCTTGCCTTAAAGCGTCACAGACCGCGGCCAAGTTGGTAGTTAAATCTTTGGTCTCAAAGCAGCTGATTATGAGAAGAGAGCTGTCTGTGGCCGCAGTGTATTTGTGATATATCGCTTTGAAATGAAACGCTTTGTAGGCTTAATAAGTAAAATAAATATGTATGATTCCAGAGCCGTTTCACAGATGTGCTGAAAATGACCCATTTCACCAGGACCTGGCAGTTTACCTAGAAGAATGTCATTAGTGTGGGGTTCAGGGAAATTTACAGTGACTCATGGTCTATGCTGTTTTATAGGCCTTTCCACCATCCAGAAAAAAGCTTTCTGCAGGGCGGCTGTTCTGTGAGGCAGAGACTCACTTCCTTTTGGCCAACTGCCTGCGTTTTGTTTATCTCAGATTTGTATTTGACCCTTGATCCTAACAGGCTGATATTTCGCTACTGGTACACCACCGGCTCTGAAATATTATTTCATCTTAATGCCAAAATAGTGTATGTTTTTTTGCTGTAAATTTTCTCTGAACAGTGCTTTTTGTTTTTTTGTTTTTTTTTAGAAATAACCCTGCTATTGGGGGAGTTATTGTTCCCTGTTTCAGTAAAGGTCAGAAATAAAATAACTGTTTCTCCAGCAAAAAGATCCAAAGAGATTTAAAGCTGCAAATAAAATAGGATGCCAAAATATGGAGGGTTTATCACTCTGATCTTTGCTGGCATTAGATTTAAAGGTTAATAAACTTTTTAAATGTAAAGCAGCTCCATAAAGTTTTACTAAGTTAGCTGTTTTTCAGTTTATATCAGATGTTATGTTCAGTACAGGACATGTATGAATGATTTATATATGTTCACTTTTAAAGGAATGCTCAAGCAGTTATTCTGAAAGATTTGCAATGAAAAGATTTTGCTTGCCCCTTTTTGGAGGACAACAACTACATTAAAGTGGTAGCAGGATGCAGTAGTTGTATATTTATTTCTGTCATGCAGAAACTAGGTTTGGAAACGTTAAACATACACGCACTGATCAAAGGGAGAAAGGGGATGATACTGCAGGATTGGTGGATATCTTAAAAGGTTTTGACACATTTTTCCATGGTTTTGGTTTGATCCCATGCAGTCATAATTCTCGGCTGTTTGACAGATTTTCTCTCTGGTTCAGTGCTGCAGTAAAAACATGAGAAAGCACAAGCTTATTTTTAGTAGTCATGAGTTCATTTTTTCCAGTTTGTGTACCAACAGTAAGGCATAATGCTTTGGGTTTCCACACACCATCAGAAACAAACATCAGTGCATAAGGCTCTATCAAACGATTTAAACTGTGTACACTCGGTCACTGAAGTCTTGCAGTTATGTGAAATCTAACCACGTGGCATTAACTTGACAACCATTTGGGATGCGTGACAATCATGTTGACAGTGTAGGGACATATGACCATATGGCAGCCGCTGGTCGTGGTTGGCAATCAGTTGGCAAATCGTTGTGATTGCTTTGGTCGGTGGCAGATTGCCGCAGTCACCTGTAGCTTGCGTGGAAGATACCGACGACTCTACAAACATTCGCCAGCTACTCTCCAAGCGCTACTGAAACTCAGAGACTGTTTGCCTTGAGATAGTTGCCCCCTTTAGAACCCGCTGGCTGCAATGCTGCAGTGCAACTTTTGCTTTGAAGGTGGATGGTTTTTATTTACAGCTTCTGTCATACTTTTTCAACTTTCACTACCACTAAATGAATCGCTGGGGCCTGCGATTCGTTTAGTAGCAGGCGGGTCACGTAGCAGAAGCGTGCTGGGGGCCATAACCCAGCGGTCACTGGATCGAAACCATCCTCTGCTACTTTTTTTCCTTCAATTTCCCTGATGGAATCATCCTAAGGGATTAATAAAGTTTTATCTAATCTAATCTAACCACTTGGCTAGTAGTTAGCAAGTGTTTGCAGGCAAGCCGGCATCTTCCATCAAATCAAATCCAATCAAAGCAATCATGAGGAGATTTTGGTAGCGCAACTGATTTCACCTAGCAACAGCCTGCAACCACTCGCCAGCTGGTTGGGGAATACGTGTTTTCCCCGGTGGCGATCGGTGGTTGGATCGCACTGAATACGAGGATCAACTCTCAAACAATGTGCACATGACTTCATGTGAGGAATCGTTATGAACAAAGGTAAACAATGTTTGTTGAGGCAAGTACGTCTCTAATTTACTTGTTCGCTAAAGTCTTCAGCGATGTTTCAGCTTTGTATTTACATATTTATACCACCTTTCTTTATTGTTTGTGAGCATTAAGGGCCCAGCCATCTTTTTCAAATAAACTTTATGACATATACAATACAGTACCCATCTGCTGATTCATTACATTTGCAGCTTTATTATATAACCATGAAGTGACAATTAAAATAATAATCATAATTATAAATGACTAACCCAGTGGACATTATTTTTAGGTTGCTATCAGTAGAAAGCTGTTGCTTTCTACTGTGGGTATTGTAGGTACATGTAATGACAAATACTGCACTCCCTGTGGATTTTATTGCTTTAAACTGAATTAAAAGCTGAAAATGCAATCAGGGTTACACAGGCCATCAGTGTGGATTGCAAAAAAAAAAAAAATTGAAAACATGAGCTTATTTCCTAGTGCTAATTGTTCAACAACATCGTCAAGCGCGTGAAGAGAAAAGTGCCATCTGCTGAATCACAAATTACATGGACAGAAAAGCAAAGTAAGACGCTGCATCATGCTGCCCACATTGTCTGGCAGGTGATCTCAGGGAAAGAAAAAAAAACTGTGCAGAAACACACAGCGGTAAGAGCTTAGCAGCAAAGATGGAGACAAAATGAAAAAAGAAAAAAAAAGAAAGAAAACAGTCTGTCACGGATTACCTCTTCATAAAGGATTCTCATTTCTAACACATCCATTCTCATCAGTGCCAGGATTGCTGATCTAACTGAGCCAGATTTGCTGCCCAAATAAAGATGAAAAAAAAAAGCTGAATAATCAGGACACGCAATATCTCTCACACACATCGTCATACTGCTGCCACTTCTTTTTGTGGTGATGTTTGGTTTGTATGTTTTTTCTTCCGCAACAGCCTGAAGAAAGAGTCAGGCTACCACGACGCGGCAGTACGCCTGTCACCTCAAGGTGGTGGGGATGAGGATGGGGGTGTTGTGCTGAGGGGTGGGGGTGGGGAGTCATATGCAAATCTGCATTAATTGGTTTCACTTCAGCAAGGGAGAGTGTTACATTAGGTCTCCCTCCCCTCCTTTCTCCCTGACAGTCTAATTAATGTTTCTGAGCTGCGATGCACCTCTGTGCCTGCAAGCATATGTGTGTGTGAGTGTGTCTGCATGTGCATGCATGCATGTGTGTATGTGTTGGAGGGCTTGTAAACAGGTATGTGGGGGCACATGAAAAATCTCCTCGTGGGTTATGGGTCATGAACACCTTATCTGCTGCTAATCAGCACTGCGGCTCCTCCCTCTTTCACCCCTGCCGCTTCTCCATCATCTCTGTGCTTCTCACAGGCCCCTGGGTCCTAAAGGGAGCTGTTCTGTCACCAGTTACTGGCCAGTGTTTTCATGTTAAATCACAGAAAGTGCCCTTTCTTTTTAAATGAGTGCTGTAAACATGTTGCAGCAGCCTGGAAGCCTTTCACTGACCTGCCACTGACATAATTCAGAATAGTTCGCAGGCTCCAGGAATTTAACTAATGTCGAAGAGATTTCAAGGCAGAACACAAAAAAGACCTTGATTCGTTATATAAAGAACCATCTCCACCTCTTAAAATGACAAATATATTATACTTAAGGATGGGAATTGATAAGGTTTTATGGATACCAGTGCCATTATCAAATCTGCTCATCGATCCAGATCTTTATTGATTCCCTTTTTGATTCCTGACCCAGTTTTATATGAGGAAACAAGTACACCTGCACAGATTTTCACTGTCAATACAACTGCTTCATTATCTAAAATCCCAAACAGAGTGCTGCCTAATGCTAGATGACGCATCAGTCGCTCAGTCAACATCTACAGTGGAGAAAATGAGAGAATATTTGTGTGGTATTCATTTTCATTCAGGCTTTCTTAGTCAAATAAAACTGTGTTAAGTGTCTGTACAGATGTTCGGTTGGGAAACAGTACTTGTGGTGCACATGCATTGAGCGTCAAATAGATGGCACTCCTAGAAGTGAAGCCCATATTGCGTTGAAAAATTGTTCGGCATGTTGCTGTTGTTTCCAATAATCATGTTACAGACATTACAGCTACCACTGTTATCATCTTTCTTCATGAAGCAGCACTTTGGACTGCTCCGTACTCTCTGGACGTGTGTTTATGGCATTGTTGATTTGCAATCAGTGTGTATTGCCAGCATCTGCAGGCATTCATAAAGGTACTGATAAGCTCAGACGCGATTCAGATGCACTGGAAAATTTGGAACCGATTCTCAAGCGGCACCGGTTTTCAGTTCCCATCCCTAACCGCACTGTAACCCCCTGTAAGGGCAGCAAAGTTAGCACTGGGCTGGAATCCACCATCTTACTGGGGCTTTCTATGTGTAATGTATCAAGCACACAGATGACTTTGCAATTATGCGTTTCTTAATCGTGCGATGCTTGGTTATTACATGCTATGCTTCTGGAGTTAAAGACGTACCTGCTTTGTAACTTTTAAGTTATTTACCCCCAGCAGCAGGTAACTGCATTAGCAAAAATTTCATTTTTACCCTACTTTAATCACATTCTTGGGTGAGCATGTCACCAGATAGAAAACAACAGAAGCATTTACTGCTTAAGTTCACAACTCTATGGCATTAAACAAAAGAAACATAATCTCCATAGGCACATGACTCATGGATTGATACAGAATAGAGGCTGTGCTAATTCACCATTTTCATGTGCTAAGTATGTTTGAGGTGTAAATATTGTTTGCTTGTTTTTTAAATTATCGTCTGTAAAGATCTCTCCCTCTGAAAATATCAAATTTTCCTAAAAGGTCTTCTGACATTAACTCAGTTCCCCTTTTACAGTTTAAAAAGTTTCAAAACACCAATCATTCATGCGGGGATGGTAACACACAATAAACCACCCATTTATGTTTTATTAGCCCCGATATTACCTTGACATTTTCTTGACATTATTATCTTGGCATTATCTTGACAAACTACGATTATGTTCCGCTCGTCTGCACTGCTCCCCCTTTGACAAACAGGAGCGTCGGTGGGAAAACTCATATTGAGGGCCAGGAAGATTAGACTTTTAATAACAAGGCCAATATTTGACTCTAGACTTCGCAGTGCAAAAAAAACAACATCAATATTTTTAGTCATTAAACAAATGCTGAACAAAAAAAAAAATTGCTCTCAGACCACTTTCCACTCCAGAGGCACGGCGGACGGATGCTGTAAAACATTTAATCACAGCTCTTTAAAAGCTCAGCGATTTACTCACCCCACACTGTAGAAGGCTGCAAATGGTGTGATCTGATCTGTTTAAAATACTGCCCTTCATTCGCCCAGGGCAAGAGGGCTTTTCTGGCTCATTTTGTAATGTGACTTGCTATTTAACTGCCCACAAGTGATGCAGGGAAAGAGCTAGGCAGCCAGCAGGCAGTGGAAGGTCAGCCCAATGTGAGCTGCTCATCCTGGCTGGTAAACTTTCCCGCAAACCCAGTGACGACCCGCAGCCCACCAGGCGCAGCGCAGCTGATGAGGCAGGGGCCATTGAGTGAACCAGCCAAATCTCCCACCCACCTACTCACGCCCACTAAATTTGTTCTTGTTATTCACAGCCCCTTAAGGGGCTGGCACTTGCCTGTTGACATCCATGCAAGTGTCTATAATACCTATCCGACTGTGGAGCTGGTAGGTGGGTGAGTGTAAGATGATGCCTCTTTTAGAAGCCCCGAGCTTCACCTTAGACCATAAATTGAAGAACTTTTTTTTATACACAGAGCAAAAGTGCTTCCAGTATCAAGCAGACCTTTTTTCTGCATGACCTTGTGGTGCCTTGCATCATTTGTCTCTGATGAATCTCAGAAGGGTCCGCAGCTGTCTCGCCATGTGCTGTTTCTGCAATTGTTTACTCGGGTTTGATGGATGTGACGCCTGATCCTTGTGACAAAGCGGCTGCTGCAGTGAGCCCGGAGCAACCCCTCATGCAGCCCGACTTGTTTTGTCTGGCCAAGTGATGTAAGCAGCCAAGACAAAACCCTGATGACGAACACACGACGAGGTCTGTGGACATTCTTCATAACTGACAGGCAGCATAATAAGGGTGTTTGTTTAATTAGCCTACATGAGGAAAAATTGCTGAGTCAAGTTCTGTTCTTCTCGTACCAAACAAAATGTCAACATTGCAAGTGATGCTTGAAGAGCAAAAAAAAAAAAATTAAGCAGATAATTGGAAACAAGACTTCCCGGACAATTATATGTCCTCTAACCCTGAAACACAAAGGGTAAAAATAAAGGCTTTAAGTTCTCTCAAAGGTTAGACACTTTCTGCTTGCACTTACTGCTGGTCGGTGGTTTGAATTTCCTTGTTAAACTTTAATAAAGTTCAACTACGTCAGGAGCATTTACAAGGATTAAATTTGTTCGTCAAGCAGATCGTCCGATCATGCCAGCTCCATTGGATTTTAATTGATTTTTGCCATTTAAAATCCTGCTGTGACAAGCCCCTGAATTCTGAAAATCATCCACCATATGCTTAAGAAAAGCAAGCCAAGTGTGACTAGTCAGAGCTGAATTTGAATTTCAGTTCCACTTCAGTCCTCCAGTACAGTTTCTCTGTGTGTATCATCCACCTGAAAACTTTCTGCACTGGGTGCAGGTGATGGGTTATTGTCCACGGTAACTCTGAGCTAGTGTGAACTCCCGGACAATTCTCTGAGTAATAATCCCTGAAATCCTGTAAGCTATCAGGCAGATCCACTAGTGCACAATAATGGAGAGGATGTGAAGATTGTGGCTCTTCCTCTTCTTCCATCTCCACTTGCAAGCCTGTTTTCTTTCAGATGGGTAATGATGCTATTTGGGAGGGCAGCCTTGATAACTCTGCTGAGATAATCTGGCGTTGTAATCCTCTCTTCTGTAAATTGGGCCTTTCGACTGCCAAGACGATGGTGCTCTGAAGTGCTGTTGAGAAACACTCTCCTACATATTACCCCCCTGTTTTCCCATCTTATACCCCATTTCACACATTTTCATGTTGTCATCTTTTCCGTTTTGTGTATTACTTCTTTTTTAAAGAAGAAAAACTGTGATCCCTTTAAACCACAGTCACTTTTTTTTCTCTGAAAACCATTTGGAGCGTTTTCCCATTTGCTGTCTCTGAAATGGAAGCTCTTCCAAGAACTGTCAACAAAGTTAAGGACCCTGCATGAGGTGGCTATTTGTAAGATTATTATTGCTCATAATAATCAGCATGCCTTCAGGCGAGACTGTGTCTTTTGCTGCTTCATCGAACGCAGAAGAGTGAGGAAGGCACTTGGAATGAGACTATATATTGTATTTTGAAATGATAATGATGATGATAGGATTATGCTAAACCTGCTTCATGGGTGACAGCTTTAAGACGCTGCAACCAAGCCTATCTATTTTGTTACTAGAGTTCTAGCGCCATATGGTCTATTAATATAAGAACTGCAGTAAAACACTTCTTTTCTAGTGAGGAGCTGGCTCACAGGCAGATGTCAAAGAAAGAGCAGTGAAGCTGCACAATGACCACATGCAGTCTTTTTTATTTATAAAGTCTACCACTAAAAGTTGGACCCTGAATTGCATGAAAGGGGAAGAAAATTGATGGTTGGATGGATCTGAAAACATTTATGAGTTATGGCAGACTTTTTGTAAAATGACAGAAATTGATTGGCTTGATATATTGAATTGGATGAACAGAAGATGGATGGACGGATGGATGGATGGATGGATGGACGGATGGAAGGATGGACAGATGGTTGGATGGATGGATCGATGGATGGATGTATGGTTTTATAAAGTAGTGTTGAAAAGTTGAAAAATCTGTCAGTTTTAGACCTGGACGCCAAAAGAGGAAATGTGTAGATAAATCAGGATAAAAACGATGAAAGGCACTCCAGGCATTTTCAAAGTAACGACAAAGAATGCATCAAATTGATCATTACAGTGCCACCTATTAGTGTGATGCCCCAAAGTTTGAGGTAATAAAGGCAGTTTGGGGCCATCCTATAAGGTTTCACGTTTCCAGATAAAAAAGACTATGATGATGATGATGAAGAAGAAGAAGGTTATTGTAGCTTGACCACTTGGACCCCTAATGACTGATTTCCAACTGCAGTTTCAAAATATACAGTTGGCCACAAAAATAAAAACCTTCATACTTCCTTAATAATCATTGATGCGTTTTGTCACACAGTACTCAAAGTTACAGTGTGTAAAATATCACCACTAGATGTCAGTAGATTGTAAATTGCAGTCAATTGGGTTCTGTTTTCTTAATTCAAGTGCATAGTCCTATCTACGGTGGCCGCTGCAGGACAAACAACTCAGGCCACCATTCATCTGTAGTGAGTGTAGGCTCAGTCCAGCTTACCTCAGCTGTCAGTATGCTACCATGTCTATTTACTCTGGAGGAGGCTGTAAAACTTCACGAAAAAGTCCAATACGAGTCGATGAGCCAGTGAAGCTCACTTCTGTCCGATGACAACGATCCTGAGGTGAGTTTTTGAGGATATCCTGAACTTTTCTGTTGGTAAGCGCTGCTCTTTTTGCCATTGTTAACCAGCATTAGTCAAACTTTCCTTCAAGTGGATCTAACATTGTTGGGACTTCGATACTCCACCTCCACAGCGCATGAATACCCACAAGTTCTCGTCTCCAACAGCTTTGACATACTACCTATGTCACTGGTGTTGTGCCAAAAAGTGATCGACTGCCAAAAAGTGATTTCTGATGTTTCTGTGTGTTTTCTATATGTAATACCTTTGCTTATATTGATGAATAGATTGTAGTCAACGGGATTTACAATTTTACTACAGGATTTACAGGATTTACTACGTTACACTCAACCCAGTCCTTTTTGGCCACTTCAAATATCTTCGTGGAGCTGTGATGTTGTATTTGTTGCAGTTTCTGCTGCCCTCTTGGCCAGATCACTCTTAAAATTACAGTTTTAATGTCGGTGACACTTTTTACCTGGATAGATAAAGGACATGCAAAAGTGACTTTATCAAAAACTGACTGCAGCTTCTAACTTGTGACAAGAATATTGTTTCTGGCTTAAAATGACTTGATATCATTTATTGCCAGATGTTTGACAGATTATAGGCCGACAAATCATTTGCAACAGTTTCAATATAGGCAATCAATTTTTTGGTAAAGACCGGACACTTTTTGGCACAACACCGATCTCTAACCACATACCCGATTAGGCAGGACAGCAGACCGACGATGTCCATCTCAACCACCATATTCAAGATGGTGGGGCAACACAGCAGCTTCTACAAACCACTGCCTGCTCCTATGTACCTTTAATGGATTAATTCTAAGTTTAGGAGAAGGCATCTGTTTGTTGGAAGATATAGTTACACACTAATCAATGTATCTTTATGAGTAGAATATTCTCTTTTCTATTAAATAAACTGACATTTGCTTTAATCTTGATGACAGTTTGAAAAAGTTCTTTAAGAGGCACCAAATTAAAATTTTCTGGTTTTCTTACAGTAGATAACAGTGCACTATATGTGCAATATCTTTGTGAAAATCAGCACATTTTGTTGTTGGTTTCCCAGCTGATGCAGTTTGTCTTCAAGTTTGTGATCGGAAAGTAATTTTCTATCACAGAGACTCGGGCTAAATCACAACCTTAAAAGTTAGAGTACTCGCAACAGCAAGGCAAAAATTAAAATGTCATTCTCACACTATTTTGTTGCTGCATTGAATGTCGTTACTGCGCCTTTGTCTGTGCCAGCATCGTACTGGTAAAGCCATGCACGCTAAATGAATGCAGTCAGATCACAAATGATATCACTGGGCTGCAAGGATGTTACACAGCTTGGCGACTGACCTCTCTGATACGCCAAAAATGTGTTACAGACAGGAGGTTTTTTTTAATGAGCACATCAGCGGAATGAATAAATAGCATGCATCTAGGATCAACTCCAGTTGTGTTCCTTAACCTTTAGTCAACACATCCACTGTATGCTCAAATTTTGCTTCTCACCACATTCTTCCTTCCAGCACCTGCTTTGTTATCGATCCACATAGGGCCATCTCTGTAATGGTGGAATGACCTTCCTATTCCAGTCATAACAAAGGATTCACGCCTCGCTTTCTTTGTAGACTGAAAACTCACCTCTTCAAGGAGCGCCTCATATCTGCGCTACTCCAAACACTGAATCATATCCATTCTCCATGTCGTTCTTCTCTTCTTGTTCTCATACGTTCTCATCAGAAATCTTTCATCTTCTCGCCTTAGCCTCTATTTCTATTTTTTGCCTCGACCTTTCATCATTCTGTCACAGTAGTGTTCCGAGGGTGCTGTGGCTGTAACCCTTGACATTCCTGGTATGGGTTTCTTAATATGACGGTGAGCTGCTGTCGGGAGTGAAGTTCATTCTGCTTTGGGGCTCGCCGCTATTCGTCAGCTAAAGGTCCGCACTGTAAATGAAAATGGATTTTTTTTTTAAAAAGAAGAAAATGGATTACTGGGGGGGGGGGAACCTTAGGGCAAAGTATGTATGATAGTCCAAACAGAAGAGAAGTGCAACACTATAACAAATGCAAAAAGCTGCCACACTTTGGAAGATGTTCAGAGCACATGTTATTCCCTTCACTGGAATTGGACTCTAATAACAGAATGGAGTCTTCGTTATACATCCGTCTTTTTAATACGTTCCTTAATTGTTAAAGAGATGAGAAAATTATCTTGTATCCTTTTTGTACTTCGGGTCATGCAAGTGTAATATTAAAAGCCTTTTGTACTTTGAGGCATGTGCAGAGTACCCTTCTCCCTGGTGCCCTGACCATCAAAGACCCCAATAACCACCATTTGGCTCATTTTAATCTGAATATGAAGCATAGTAAAAAATAAAACTTTTCTTTTTTAAAAAAAGCATCCAAAACCAAGAAAACAAGCACAGACTCATGAAGCACATGAACAAGACTTGCAAAAAAGCTATAAGTGTAGCAATTCAAATGCTTGTGTATGCTCAAGAGAAACTTGGACATGTGAGCCGACCATGTACAAACTCCAAGCTGCACATACTTTTAGAAGGTCCTCAAAAGCATTCATGGCTTTGAAACTGGATGTGCAAATGACAGTTGACAGAAGCAGCTGTTTTTACTGCATAAAGATATAGTGTCTCATGGTTCTTGGTTCTCTTTGTCTGTTTTCTGTGCTGCTTTGAAGAATATTCCACATCTTGCCATATGGGTCTTTATACTCGCTGTCTTTTGCCATCATGAACGTTTTGTTTTCGCCAGCTGCTTATTACACTTGCCTACTTTGTATTTTAGGCTTTTAATGTTTATCCACTTTGTGGCCCCCTGGCCTCCTCTGTCCTCCTGCATGTGACCCATGTATCAATCACAAAGCAGCATGTTGCAGGACATCAAGAATGTATCTGTATCTGTATCTGCATCAAAGAGGAGCCAGGTTTGAGCGAGGATACACAATGAAGGGAGGCCCCAAACACAGGGCACACACAGAACAGAGTTAAAGTTCAAAATAAGATCTTGACAGGCAGTGGTCATATACTGGAAATCAGACACTGTGGCAAACAATCCAAGTGAGGAAAAGGCAAAGTCCATGAAATAAGCCAAAGGTCATATATGAGGAAATACAAGAAAAGCACCAGGAAGGAGTGATAATGGCCAGAAAGCTGAAGTAAGAAAAGAAGACAATCTGGCAACTGAGGAGGTATGGATACTGAGGAGACCGATCGACTGACTGAACAGAGGAGTGGTACAAAAGAAAATAGAACAAAAACTCGAATAGAATAAACTGATGTGGAAAACAGAGATTTCAAAATAAACTCAATATCATGACTCAATCACCATGGATAAGAACTCTACATCTGAATAATTCTGTTGTATTCATTTTTTTTTTTTACCCTCTGGGGTCTGGGGTATGATTTTTATCTTTCACCTTGTTTGTTATAATTTTTTTTCAGCACAACCTCGTGTGTGTTGACTGTACAGTTATTCTTTCATTTTGACACACTGTGGACCTAAAATCACAAAAACATAATATCTGAGGTTTGTTTGGTTTTTTCTACTGTGAAAACCACAAACATGTTTAACAAACTATTTTTACAGCTTAAAATATAAATATAAGTTGTAAATTTTAAAAACTGATGTACAGATTTAGAAACCAGCAAAGTTATATACAACCATTCACAATAAAATGCAGGCGATGCCTCGGGCATTTTTGTACAACTATTTACAGAAGGATAAGATGCACGAGGCGCGCATCGAACATGAGGACAATATACAGGAAAAGGCATGGCATAAATTACTGATCATAGCGCTGGTTTTACTTGGACTAAAAACACAATTTAAAAACTGGTGCGCAGTTTGAAGTCCACGCTTTCGACTCATTTTGAAACAGAGACTCAGCGATGCGGCGTCCTGCTGCGACGTCATCTTAAATGGGGCGATGTCATTGCATCCGTCGACCCCAGAGGGTCGAGGTGACAACATTTTTCTGCTCTTCACCTTCTGTGGATGTACTGTAAAAATATCCGTCATATCTGTACAGTGTCATTCTGCCACAAAGTGAAATTAATGCAGAAGTCGTGAACACTGTCATGGTTGTCTGATATCTGGGATCATAAAATGCCATAGTTAGCTTATTAACAAAACAACTGACAAATGATGCAACAGTAGCTCATATCATAATTACCCGATGTTGCTTTAAATTTATTGCTAAGAATATCTGTGTTTCATCTCTGTCTTAGGTGTGTTGTTTTCTTATGTTCCCTGCATGCATTTGTTCCTAATAGTCCAAAAAATCTCACGTAAAGTTAGTTTTTTGGACTTTTTCACCCTCTTTTATATATAAGGGATATTCATATTGTCTGAGGTTTATTATATGCTCGTATCCAAACCACTACACATTTTATCTATGTGCTAGCAATGACATATAAATAACTAGGACTATTTCTGTACACCTGTGAGTCTTTGATAAATCTGTATAGTCACCAGTGCACATTGGGCCTTTTTCTACATCACTGTTTCTTGGTTATTACACTAAACGATCCAGATGATCTTCTTCAGTGTCCCTTCAACTGTAACAACATGAATCCGCTGTGGTGTTTGTCACATTTCATAAGTATTATGTAACGCAATGGGATACAAAATTGTTATGGCAGTTCAGTGTAAAAACACTCATTTTCACCAGTGAACACTGAAAAACTATGAATCGGGCCATTTTCTAGCTGCCGAGTTCTTCATGGTGATTTTATTCTCATGGATGTTGTCCACGTGTTGTTTTACCCACGGACGGATGGTGGACTGCTGCATCTTAAGGTCCTTGGGTTCAGACTGTGTGTGTGTCCTTCAGCCAAGTGGCCAATGTTCAAATTACAGTGTCAGCAAATGTCCACTCTGCTGGCGTGTCCTTGTGTCAAGGCAGTGAAGCTACAATGAAACACTCTTTTGGCCGTTCACCACTATTGATTGCCTATCGATTCCCTATCAGTACATTGTGAGCAACATAAAAATGGACCACAATTTCTATAAAAGCATTCAGCTTCTGATCCATTACTGAAACGTGAAGGGATGAATACCCAAAACAAAATACAGTTCAATTCAATACAATTCACCAGCTTATACAAGCTGAGGGCTCATGTGGTCTTAGCAAATCTCGGACTCTTTATTTTTCTCCTCGTTTCTTGTGATCATAATACTCCGTTGTGCTTGCAGCTTTTGTTGTCTGTTCTTTGATGTTGTGTTGCTGAGGTTGGTGAGAATGGCTAGATGAAAGCAAACAGTAGAATCATAAAATTTAAACACTGTATAGAAAAATCCTAAAAATCTCAAAAGACCTGAGAGGAAAAAGTTGTAAGAAGGTGATCATTTTCTGTGAGTTTTTCACTACTTTCTCTCCGTTCTCCTCTGTCCTTTGTCTCCTTGGCTCCACGGATGACATAAACAGCTGATTACTGCAGCTTTAAAAAATTTGAGATGCCTATAAAAACTTTTAATCCTGGGCAGAATCACTGCATGATGCTTTAACAAAACCATAAATAAAGAACGCAAGCTTGTCCTGTAATAAAAAGATATGGTCAATGGAAAAACAATATTCCATACCTTAAAATATTATTATACAGATTTATTTTTGGGATGCTGGGCTTAGAAAAAAACACAAGAGCCATTTATTATCAGAGAAAATAAAATAATAATGATGAGACTGGAGCCTTTGGTAACTAAGTCATAACCTCCAGGAAGTTCGTGTGTCCATTTGTTAGCAGGATTATTCAAAAAGATCTGAACAGGTCTCCATGAAAACCTTTCCCAGAGGTCTCGGTCCTGCCTGCTGGGGAATATTCTGGCTCACACATGGCCACAGATGATTGCATCCAGTCTTCTGTTGTGATCAGCAGCAAATTTCAGAAGCAGTTCTTCACTCTGTGACACTCTAAATACCAAAGGTGCTGTTTTGAACGTCGCTTTGTCAAGCAAATGAGGATACCAGGAAGTTAGAAAGGAATGGTATAGAGAATCCAGTGAATTTTCAAAATAAAAGACTCGATGCAGACCATGCAAGCTAAATGTTCCTGGTGTTCTTTCAGTCTGTGCTAAAGGATGGAACCAAACAGCATGATAGACACCAAATATGCACCTCGTGCACCAGTGTAATCCAAGTGATTAACTTTTGGAGTCAATCTGGATCTGGATTTGGATCCAGGAATATTTTTTTACTATTGTGAGACGGGGAAAAAAACTGGGCCTTTCACACCACATCCTTACAAATTCATCTCAAATTGAAATGAGAAAAAAATGGCGACGTCAACTTGATATTCTCAATAAAATAAAGCAATCCAGATCCAGTTGCTCTTCTGAACACAGGAACTCAATTCATGCATTGTGTGGAGGGAATCTGCAGCCTTGGCAGGAGGACAGTATGCAGTCCCAGGCTGCTCTTCTTAATAAAGGCAACCACATGTTCTAGAAGAATGTTTGGATGTTTTCAGCCTATTGCTAAGATTATCATGTTATTACTGGACGTGGGGATATTTTTTTTAAATAAAAGGTGCTAAGTGGCCATCTGCCAACCATATGCTGATGTTTCATGTCTTCACACAAAATTATTGGTATTCAACAGCAGATATGCCGGTGAGGCATATTATTCATGACGTGTTTTGATCTGTGTGAGATGGTGAGGTGCATCAAGTGGGCATCTTGCAACAACAGTAGATTTCTGTTATGGCATTGATAGAAGCAGTGAGAGAGAATTAGATCTCCATTTGTTCTGCTTCCATTTGTCCTGAAGTTGACCTTTGACATTCATTCATATGATAAACAAGCGAGCAGATTCCTCCTAATCTTTGTTTAGTTGAAAAACCTGCTGGGTATAACAAACCCCAGTGTTGGATTAAGATCACACAGACACCAGATAAACAGAGCCTATTACTAATACAGCCAAATGGCTAGACATGTTTCCAGTCTCTCCTTATGGCTGCTAACATTATGAAATCACCACTTGTTCACACTCAGCTGTGAGGGATAAGTGTAATGAAATAGTTATTTAAATCAGATGCACAAAGGAGACGTGTTTTATTTTCACTCAGTGTTGAAATGAAGTCTTTAATTAACCTTTTACATGATTAACCTCTACAGTGGAACAGTGTTTTGGTTTTGTACTCCTGCACATTTAATTTAAAAAGACACAGCAATAAAAATTTAAAGAAGTGCTGACTGTCACCTTTTAGTGTCTGTGCATTCCTATTATAATTGAGCAGTGACACAGTGCCGTGAAAAAGCATTTCTTAGTTCTTTGCATATTTGTCGCACTTAAATGTTGCAGATCAAGCAAATTTTAATAGCAGACTAAGATGGCATAAAAGCAAAGCTGTGGAGTTACCGGTTGATCTACATCCCCACCCTCACCTATGGTCACAAGCTCTGGGTGGAGACTGAAGGAATGAGATCGTGGAAACAAGCGGTGAAAATGAGCTTCATCCAAAGGGTGGCTGGCCTCTCCCTTAGAGTAGGGTGAGGAGTGCAGCCATCTGGGAGAGGCTCAGAGTAGAGCCGCTACTCCTCCGGGTCAAAAGGAGTCAGTTGAGGTGGTTTCGACATCTGACTAGGATGCCTCCTGGGCGCCTCTTGAGTGAGGTGTTCCGGGCATGTCCTACCGGGAGTAGGCCCCAGGACAAACCCAGGGGATTATGTTTCTCAGCTGGCCTCAGTGTTCTCCCGGATAAGCTGGCTGGGGAGAGGGAGGTCTAGGTTTCTCTGCTTAGGCTGCTGCCCCCACGACCTACCCACAGATAAGTGGGTGAAACTGGATGGATGGATGGATGGACTAAGATAACCCAAGTAAATACAAAATATGGTTTTCAAATGATGATTTTATTTATTAAGGGAAAAAATACAGTACCAGTCAAACGTTTGGACACACTCACCACTTTTGACTGGCACTGCATATCCAAACCTACCTAGGCCTGTGTGGAAAAACTAATTGCCCCATTTGTTAAATCATGAATTAACTGCGATTAACCACTTTTTTTGTTGGTTTTCTTTATAAAGCTGAGTTCAGTTCTGCTGGCCACACCCAGGCCCGATTACTGCCAGACCTGCTGAATCAAGAAATCATTTAAATAGAACCTGTCTGGCAAGGTGAAGCAGGCTAAAAAAAACAGCACATTATGCCATAATTTAAAGAAACAGCTGAGAAACAAAGTCATTGACATCTATCAGTCAGGAAAGTGTTAAGAAACCATTTCTAAGGCTTTGGGACTCCAGTGAATCATGTTTAGAGTCATTATCCACAAATGGAGAAAACTTGGAACGGTGGTGAATCTTGGCAGGACTGGCCGGTCTACATAAATCACTCCAAGAGTCACAAAAGAACCCATCTAGAAATCTGTCCAAATTTGTTAAACCTCCCAAAATGTGACCATCCAGAGTTGAGACCAGGAAGCAGAGTTGCAGTCTTACATGCAGCTTCTGTCCTCCCCCAAAATCCCATCCCCATACAGACTGTGTCTGCTCCCAGACCACCAAAAAAACAAACCAAAAATCAGCAACTTCTGGGTTGGACTATTGTAATTCGTTATTATCAGGCTGTCCTAAAAGCTCCCTGAAAAGCCTTCAGCTGATCCAAAATGCAGCAGCTAGAGTACTGACAGGGACTAGAAAGAGAGAGCAGATTTCTCCCATATTGGCTTCTCTTCATTGGCTCCCTGTTAGATCTAGAGTAGAATTTAAAATCCTTCTCCCAACATACAAGGTCTTGAATAATCAGGCCCCATCTTATCTCAAAGACCTCATAGTCCCATATCACCCCAATAGAGCACTTCGTTCTCAGACTGCTGGCTTACTTGTGGTTCCTAGGAAACTTAAGAGTAGAATGGGAGGCAGAGCCTTCAGCTTTCAGGCCCCTCTTTTGTGGAACCAGCTCCCAGCTTGGATTCAGGAGACAGACACCCTCTCTATTTTCAAGATTAGGCTTAAAACTTTCCTTTATGATAGTTATGATCGTTAGGGCTGGATCAGGTGACCCTGAGCCACCCCTTAGTTATGCTGTTATAGGCCTAAGCTGCTGGGTGATTCCCATGATGCCCTGAATGCTTCTTCTTTACTCACCTCTTGTCACTCTCTGTGTGTTTATACACCACTCTGCATTTAATCATTATTTATTATTCATCTCTGGCTCCCTTCCACAGTGTGTCCTGATATGTAAAACCTTAGAAGTGACAAAGGGTGTACTTTCTCTTTATCATGGCTGTATGTGTAACACATTTGTCCGGTGGCTTCTTTGTATTGTTTTATTTTTCTTACCTTAAAACATGCTCTTTATTACTTTAGCGTTACTTTAGCTTTGTAGCTGGTGTGGTAGATAGAAACTGCTTAAAAATGTTGGAAGTGAATGTTCAACAACTACTTATCATATGCAATGCATAATTTTGCAAAATATTACCACTGTCTGAGATGATGGTCTTGAGACCAGCTTGTAAAAGTGTCACATAAACCTGAAAGAAGTAAAGTGTTATTTTCTTGGCCACAATTTAAAGTCAGACAGTAGCATTACCATAGAATACATGAAGAAATTCCACTCATTCCCCCAGAGCTTAAAAAGATAAATGGTGCATTATATTAGTCCATTTCCACATACTATAAATCCAACTTTATAGCAGCAGTATAGCATGAATATATTTACATTATATTAATGATTATTGACAGGCAAGGATAAGTCCAGCTTCTACGTAAACACGGGGGAATCTGTGGTGCAAAGGCAGTCTTTGCAGTCCTGTGAGAGGACAGGACACTAAAGCCTTGTGGAACACCATCATCATTATGCTGGATTCATAGCCCACACTTCTTCTCTTCTTCAGCTTTCATTGCTTTTGCTAGCTCAAAGAGACTCATGGGACCAAACATGGAATATATTGCTTGTGTGTGTTTTTTTATAATTGGCTCTAAGGTGACACGACTCTTCGAGTTGTTCCAGCCGACTCCAAAACAGGTTGTTTGAATTTAGTCATTGTGTTTACATGCTTCTCCTTCAGTGCAGGCGTTTGTTGATATACTGCAGCATAATTGCCACTATAAGTTGCAGGGCCAGTTTTTGAGACTCTCTTGTGGTCACAACTTGTTTGGTATTTAGGTTGCCGGCTCTTCGCGGTGGGTTATTGCACAAATATTGATGCAAGAATTCCACTGAAGTGCAGGTTTGTCCTGTGATAGCATCGACAGGGTGATACAATTTTATATTAATAAAGATAAACGTTACCTGTAAAGCACTTTACAAAAAAAAAAAAAACCTGCACAAAGTGTTTGTTTGTTTGTTTGTTTTCATTTAGGAACAGTAAAGGCAAGAACACATAAAGTGCTTTATGCTTGTCCTTTTTCTCTAAATCATAGAATAGTTTTTATTTCTCATAAAATTCTGATCCCCTCATAACTTTAACCAACGTGAAAAAAATTATTTATGTGTACAAATGTCATACAGCTAAATAGTATACAGCAAAAGGGCAAAATATCAATATGGCATTATGTAATATTGCTTCCTTATGTAATACTTAATGAATATATTTTTGGTAAATAAAGTCATTTTTATTAAAACACACAGGTGCTGTAAACA
Source organism: Pterophyllum scalare (assembly GCA_024447675.2). Lineage (NCBI taxonomy): Eukaryota > Metazoa > Chordata > Actinopteri > Cichliformes > Cichlidae > Pterophyllum > Pterophyllum scalare. The sequence goes on along the minus strand of JAMQGT020012564.1, from coordinate 90,381 downwards.
GATTCCTGTGCCTGTTTGACTCATGAGAGTCACCACTTCATGATCCCTCGTGGTGGTGAGGAAAATGAATGATGATGATATCATGAACAGAAGTTTACCAGCTCAGAGTAAGAAGAACCTCAGAGGGGCACACTGGTGGGCAGCAGGGTAAACTAAATGAACTAAGAATAACTAACAGTAAATAAATCCACATTTCATCCTTCCTGTCTTATTTTTTTTTTTCTTTTTCATTTACAGATGATGCCATGCACTGTAGATGGGTGTCTTGTATCATGGTACCATCATGTCATGGGAGTGACTAAGGTGTCATATCGTACAGTTACTCTGCCATTTCTACGTGAATTTTCACAAACACTGGGGGAAAACCAAGGAAAGGGTTGAGCTTTTTTTCTCAATCTCTTAAAGTCCAATAAGGAGAAAAATCCTAAATGAACCTGTTGGTATATTTGTGCACATTTTTTCAACTGGTTGATCCAAAAAATCTTGGAGATCCTTCCTCCCTTGATCTGGATATCTGTGCTGAGTCGCATCTGTCTTTTTATCGTAATCCCAAAATCACTTGATGAGGCTGCGATCAGGGCTGCGAGGAGCCCGTACGATCTGCTTCACTGCTTCATACAAATATCTGTTTATGATTCTGGCTGAATGTTTGAGATTGCTGTCATGCTACAGAATTAACTTAAAACTAATCAAATGATGGGACTACAGCCTTAACATTTTAAATATGTGCAATTACTGCATAGTAATGTATTTATTGTACTGCTATAAACATACAGACACATTCTTAAATCTGTTTGGGTAGGTTTGAGCAAATTTAAGTAAGAAAAAAAATTATGACATCTGCTTTGTCAAAGGTGTGCTCATATCGCTTTAGTGTATCAACCTTTGTTTCTGTGTAAACAAATGAGCACCAGTTTGAATGATGATGATGATGACAGCTGACAGCACTGCTGCCTTTTCCCCAGCAGTTACTGTGTTTCAGTTGCTCCACACCTTTGTTGTATTAGCTGTGGGTTTCTGCGAGATAAGAGGACAAAAGTCAAGAAGTTCACTACCCACTGTATGCTGAGAGTCACAAAATGAAAGCCAGCGTAAAATGTCATTGCAAAATAGCTGTTGGATTGACAGAGTGAGAGATGCATTATTATCAAATTCTCTGTATTATTGTAGGGTCTTTACTTTATAATATAAAGTGTCTCGAAGTGCAGATTGTTGTGATTTGGTACTATATAATTACAATTTTACTGAACTGACTTGAAACATAATTATTATCAAATTAAATACACGCGCACTATGGTGATCAGAACAGCAATTATTCTGTCAGAGTAGCCTTGCATGTCCTCTTCACATGAAATGATCTTGACTGAGAACACATCCCTAGGCTATAAAGGCATTTACATTAAGGTTCTAACCACTGGCCCACTTATTTAAGGAAAACAATAAATAATAAAAGCTTTCCAATATATCGCCTCTCTACTGCCAAAACTGCTGCAAATGCGGTGAACTGAAAGCTGCCAAAGATTTACCAAATCCATGTAAATCATGGCCCTCTGAGCTTGTGTCCTCTCCCTCTCCTCAAAAGCACCCCACCACAACAGGCAGCATCGCACTGCCAAAGGAAATGTCTGGAGTAAATCTACTGGTGTTGACTCACAGCTAACCCAAGGCACATCCATTTTTTTTTCTGAAGCTTGAGGCCAAAAAGATATCCAATAAACAACTAGGACCTCAGAGAAAGGGCCCCTCATTTATCTGACTACAGAGCAGCTAGTATCATAGTGCAGTGGCCACTTGAACTATTATCCTGTGTATAGCTCATGAGCATTTTGACAAGAAAGACTGACTGAAATGGTAATGCATTAGATGAAGGCTAGAGATGAATGAGACACTGAGTCCATGGCCATCTATTAGATTATCATCAAACAAGCACGCAGTCAAACCAAATTCCTCAGCACTGCCGTCTCTGCACAGGTGTCTTATTAGTTTTTCAGGCAATGCATGACACATCAGCATCACAACTGATTACCTTTTGTGGATATATTTTGTTCTCTTCTTCAGATTTTATTCAGCTATTTCCCTCTGTGTGACACTGACAGTACATGAAGCACTTTCAGTTTGCTTTTATAGTGTAGCATCATCTCTGGAAATCTGACTGTGTTATATGTGGATTCATAGTCTTTGGAGTGGACTAAATATTATAGCACAAACCAAAATGATCTGATTGCAAGATCAAGCAAGAGTACTGACATTCAGTTATAATAACGAGATTTGAAAATATTCTCTAGTTTATGCTCTTTGAAAGTGAAAATCTAAAGGTATAAAAAGCTTTTGTAGGGCTCTCAGAAAAGTATTTTCACTATTTTCTAAAATTTATAGTTTCATTTGAGTCATTTCACTGACTCAGTACTGTATATAATGTATGGCTCTTACCCTAATAATATTCTCTTATATGAGTGCAAACATAATAGCCACGGGTGAATATACCAAATGATGTTACTGTTATGGCATGCTTTTTCATAAACTGTACAATAATACGTGATTCATGAAAAATAATCAAACAAACCAATGTACAAGACAACAGTGTGGCTAAAATTGTTTCACGTTGGTTTCAATAGATTCAACTCCTCCCATAAAGTTAAATGATGTGTGCGTTTAAACCCCCCCGTCCCGCGCTCTGATTGGCTGGCCAGGGTTTATGGGGGCTGTGGTGTTGAGGCATTCAACATCTGGGAGAAAATTGAGCATTGCCAGGGCGGTGCGTAACACAAAAACCTGCACGATTGGCCAATCGGAGGCGACCTCATCCTAACGCCCTCAGTGATTGGGTCGAACAGCTGTCAAGTGGCGTTACGGGGCGTGGCCTGAGCTGCAGCCGAAGTGTTGTGATTTAAGTGTAACCAGCTTCAGTCCTGTAACAGCAGTGAGGGGCGTCTTTTTCGCTACGCTGGCGCTCTGGGAATACTAACCATTTCAGAAACAACTAGCTCAAACTAACGACTGCTTTTTTCTTCTTCATTGTCGAGACTTTACCGCTTGCCCTCTGCGACGGTATCTCAGAAAGACTGCGACGTGTATATCTTCAAGGTGGAAGCCCGAAGGTAAGTGGCTCGTTTACTAGTTGAAGACTTTGGCGATGCTGCTGCAGCTGTGCTTACTTTGCTCATTATGAGCCTGATGCTTTAAGTTTGTCACAGAAGAGAGCTTACTTAAGCTGGTGAAGGGTGTTGATAATCATTTGGAAACGATATTTCCGACGCCTTTAATAAGCCCGAACTAGCCCTGTACTCTCCCTGGGTTTATTCTGTGGTCCGTTGAAGACGCTGCTTTTCTGTTTTTCTCGGCTGTATTTGGAAGTCTGTCTTTTTTTTTTTTTTTGCGCTGGTAATGAAGAACAGAAAATGCAAGCTGAGCTTACACCAATTTTTTTCCTTATTTTTTATTTATTATTTCTTTTTGCAAGACCTATTTACAGTCTCCTGTGTGTATCACGGACGGGTTTGGAAGATACGTTTGTATCGGCAGTGAAAACTAAATGCTTGCTCATATGAAACCCTGCAACACTCGTGTTTACACTCTTGTTGCTGCAAGTCCGCAGCAACTTATCACAAATGCTTATTTGTGATAAGTTATAAGTTATAAGACGCGTTATCAGTTGCTTAACTGATAACGCGTCTCTGGCTGGCTTCTCGCCTGAGGCACTAATTGAATTTTTGTTTATTTTCTGGCGGAAGCAGCCCAAACTTGTTCATGAAGGACCTGATTGTGCAAAGCAAAAAAAAAAAGAAAAAAAAGAGAAAAAAGGGGGGGGTCGTTAGTGCGTAATGGAGAATTTGCTCCCTTTCACCAGCAGATGAAGGAAAAAAAATCAATGTGAGTTTCTGTAAAAGAAAAGCAGTAATTGCTTGGCAGTTGGATTCTTCTGAAACGGCACAGCTCCCACTCACTTTGCATAGATTTTACCTCTTAAATCATGCTTACTTGTCTTAATGCCAAACTCGGAGGGAAAACGATGAGCTCATTGTTCTAACAGGTTTCAACGGGGGGAGCCTGTATTAGACCTCAGTGTTGCCTGCGATGCAGAAAGAAATTAGAAACCTGTGTTTTTGCTCCCTCTCCTTCTTTCCTAGGAGTCGCTGCTGAATGTTTATGTTGAAATACGGGCTCCTGGCTGCTTTTAAACCGTTTCCCGCAGAAATGAGAGCACGATTTGTCTCAGCCTGTTGTGCATTAGCCTCCTAATTTCCCTAAGTGGGGGTTCAGTTTCAGGTGAGGCTAAGAACATCTCAACAATAAATAAATCTCTGGTGTGCATACACACTGACAGACTACACCGCTGCCTTTTCGATTCTGGCTGGTTGCAAGGTGATCTTGTAGACTCTTGCTTAACTCAAAGGCTGACTGCTTCTGTCATTTCTCTTTGCTGTATCTGTAGCCTTGCAAAAGTTTTCCAGGCATTTTAAAAATTCATGTCCAGCTTTAAGGGTTGCATTGCCTGGATTGAACAGCGGAGCCAGCGCTCACTCATCTAGCATGTGGCTTTTTTTTGTTGTTGTTCTGGCTGTTGGGAGTGCATGATGTTTTCCCCAAGCACGTCCAAACAGTCAGATGTTTAAGCAGAAAGTGTGATTAGATCTCATGATCTTTCGGTTCTCTTGCCTCATCCCCACTCTTCACAGCTGCTGCAGTGATATCATAGGATGGTGAAGCCACAAATGGCTTGCGGTTTCCTACCCCAGTTGTACAATGACTTAGCACTCTTTGCTGCTGAGAGGACATTGCAGTGTGGTTTCAGGTCATTTTATTTGTCATGTAACTGGTGCTCTGCCAGGGAGAGGTGCGTGTGCTGTCATGCAGGACTAGTCGGATGCTCCTGGGTAACCTGTCCGATGCTGAAGCAGCAGATCTGCCTGTGGTCCCATTTCTACTACGCACAGTTCATACAAATCTACATCCAGCTCTCAGATGTGTTTGTTGCCCATACTCACAATGAACCAACGATTTGTTTTTCTGCCCCCCCCCTTTTTTAACCATTAGGAAAGTCACATACTGCTGATGGGTGAGTTATAGTTGTAAATGTTAGAGAGAGCAAAGTACCAGCAGTGCGTTCATTTCCCCGTCACTACTGAAAATTGCTTGCTCTTCGTCCAGCTCTCATTTTCAGGCCCCGATAGGTCGGTCGCTCAGTTAGCATGGTTAATGGTGCATTTAGCACAGTGTGTAATTTTATTTCCAATTTCCATTCCGCTGCTTGCTTTTAGTTTGAAGTGACAAGAAGCCCCGATGGAGGGGCCCTGTGTGTGCAGATGGCATCTTCCTAATGGTCCTCAGGGTAATGATGGTTGAAATAGGCTCCTAACCAGGGGCTGAGGACTGTAGCCCTAGGGGGACATTCAGCAAGCCTATTTCCATTTTCATCATCAAGATAAAGTGCTCAGAACATAGCTGTGTATATATCTACACACACACACACACACTGTCTTCACTTTGGATTGGTCAGAAGAAAGGCAAAATAAAAGCTGAGTTTCAGCACGACTGATGAAGACACTTTCCATTAAACACTCAGGCGAATTTGAAGTTGGTAAATTGCCGTACCCTAGTTTCGAACTCGGTAGAACTTGAGAGCATGGATAATATATTTTTGGGATATTTTTTGTTTCATGTCGCATTCAGATTTGTCTGAAGTGCTTTAGATTTTGAGCAATTGTGCAACTGCTGATGTCTTAAGAAGGGCGGGTGCAGTGCTGTGCTTCAGGAAGCAACAGTTAATCGCCACTCCTCATCCGCAACATATGGGACTTTGTTTGGCCCTGCACCTGAGAGAGTCACCGGTCTGTGGCACCTCATATTTCATTTTGATAATGGCTGGTAACCCGTGGCAACTGTGGAGGCAATGAGAGCTTTGCTTCTTGAAGGGCATGGAAAAAGGGAAGAGGGCGGGTTATGAGGATGTGAGCGCCAAGGCTGTTTCCTCCAACTCTTTCCTGGTTGGTTGCGTTGTGTCCAGCGAAGGATGTGGGACCCCTGGGGAGTGAATTATTACCTGTCAGCCCCACAGGCTCCCCGTCATCCATAATCCAGGGCTGACACAGCACAGGCCAGTCCAGGCTATCTGCTGAGACCACCAGGCCTTGGCCTCCAGGTCTGGCCGGTTTGGCCATAGCCGGTAAGAAATCACATTACCATGTTGAATCAAGCGTTACAGAATGCACAGGTTAAGCCTATCGCGCAGACCTACCTTGTGCCTTTTGCAGCGTAGCCAGAGGGTCTTCCATCACTGTTCTGACTGGTGTAGCTTTTGTTTTTTTTCTAGTCGTCTTAGCTGCTTTTCTCACCGAGCGGATGCAGCTTCTTTACTGTGCCTTGAAGTAAAGTTGTTGCTTATCATTTTGCTGATTCAGCGTACTGTATCCCCCAGGTTTATCAGCCTGCATGGTTTTTAAAGTTCATTTACAGATTGCCAGTGGCACAGGCATAATGTATACTGCCAGCTTCATCTGTTTCCCTGTAATTGTCACAGCTTACAGAAAGTTGAGGTGAACGCAGCACTGATATTTTTGTTTTCTCTGACGGGTCCAATCATTAACTATTAGCTGTGACTCCTTGGCTGACTCATTATGTTTGATTTCAAAAACAGGCGTGCAGCTTCATCCCGCCTGTGGTTCTGGGGCGGTTAGTGCAGAACTGAAAATTATAGCCGAGATGATGAGTGTGTAAGTTTTGGGAGGAAAAGCTTGGAGTTCAGTGAAAGGCTAGAGGGAAGAAGAGAGAGAAGAAGAAAAAGATGGCGGGAGGCGGCAAACCACAAACTGGACAAGAGACAGGCCTTGGTGCGTCCGTCCAGACTCGCTGTCTTCCTGACATTTTCTGCAGCCTTCCTCAGAAACATTAACCCCTTGTCAAACATGGACGGGGGCTCCGTTTTCGCAGTCTCGCCACGGCCACATGCAGTGCAGCAGGAACACAAGATGACTATCCGGTAGCACTTAATGAAGCACGGTGGATTGAGTCCAGCGATTGGAATGGAAAGTCTAACCCGTGGCTCTCAATGTCAGCAAATTAACTCAAATTCATATTTTTAGGCTAAAGGGGGTCTTGTAAACCATAAAGGAGTCTTTGTAAAAAAAAAAAAAAAAAAATTAAACCTCAACTTTATTCTCCTTTGTTTCATTTCTGTGTTAAGTCATGCACTGAGGTTTCATTGTTTTCATTGTGGTTTGTCTTTAAAAAATGCTGAAGCCAGAGTAATGATAGGTGTAGATTCATGTTTTTTTTTGTCTCTCTCTCTTACCCCATGCCAGTTGTCCTTTAGATGAAGGACAGAACACCTATCTTCAGATATCAGACACACTCGCGCTATGATTTGTGTAACAAGAAGGCTGTGCATGCTACCCACGGGGAAGCTTGGAAGCGGCATGCACAACAAAGGATTTCTCTTGGATGGAAAGAAAATGAATCATCCAAAAAATGAATTCTTGTCTTTTTCATACATATCCCATGTGAAGAAGTAGCTAATGCGGCACGCTGTGTGTGCTTGGAGTTTTTTTTTTAATATAATTATTAGCTGATGACTAAGCACAAAGATCCTTCGAAACGCCCATTCAGCTGTGTGACCCACAATCCACAGAATCCTGTTTATTTTAAAAACCACAACACTCTGTAGCAGAACTCCCCAAAGATCAAAATAATGCAGACATCACAGCAGACTCCACAGCACCACAGAGAGCAAAAAAAGAGAAAAAAACAAATCCCACAATGTTTCTAATTCCATTTCTTGATTCGGTGTTTAATGGTAGAAGCAACTGATGAGGAAACACGTCTTTGTAAGGAGCCTCTGGTCATACATACTAGCTATTGATTCTTGAACTCTTAGTTGGGTCAGATGGGGAATGGCAAAAGGGCCCAGTTTGTTGCTCCAAATGATCTCTTAATTACTTGATAATGTGAGCAGTCCTCCTGCATCATTTATTAGCCAGTCAGGCTTAACATGGAACAAATTGCCCCCTGACTTCCCAGTCTCATGTCCTTCTTGCTGGTATTGGTGAAATTGGAAACTGCAGTGAATATTTTGTTTTAAAAAATGGTATATACAGTAGACTATAGACCTTAGTAGTAGTTCAGCTATTTACCAACAGTTACCAAAAGTACCATTAATGCTCTCAGTGCAATACAATATTGTGCCAAAGTCTCATTTTGTTATATTTTGCTTCCAAGGAGCCAGACTTTATAGTGTTTTTTTTTTAAAGTGATCTTGAGAAATAGTCCTCCAGGCTTTCTGAAGGTCCTTTTTTTTTTTCCTCTTCCCCTTTCCTTTGGACATTGGCTGCTTTCTTACTCATTCTCAGTCTAGTCCTTCATTATGACCATTTTCATCTTTGCTTCCTAAATGACTTAACAGTAACTCATAAACTGGTCCAGCTGAGGACATCTGGCTCTTCAGTTGATCCACACTTTACTGAAGCCTAATCAGGAGCAGTCTCAGTGGAAAGGTGGCTGTCAAGAAGCCGTTCATAAGGAAGGAAAACTTGGAGTAAAGGCTGACATATACCAGATTACACAAGAACTGGACAAAAATCAGTGGCAACAGGTCTTATGGAGGAATTAATCCAAATGTTTGTTTTTTTTTTTGCTTCAAATCATCAGTTTCTACGTAGGAGATCAGGAGAGGGATACAAACGTGAGTGTCTACAGTGTCTCTGTAAAACACGGTGATGGATCTGTGGTCTGATGCTTCGGGGCTGCATTACAGCCAGTGGTGTTGGGGATCTTGTCAAAATTGCTGTAATTATGAATGCAAAAAAGTACCGTCAGATTTTGATCCTATCATGCTATGCAATCTGGAAAGCATCTGATTGGCAATGATCCCACGCTGCCAGTGTGGTAAAAGCACGCACACAATGAACACCATCAGCCATGGAGAGTTCATGTGAGAGTTCATTCCAATCAGAATAAAGGCTAGTAGCCACTGTTCAACTTATGGATAGTGATAAGCTTGATATCTGATGATTTATATCAGTGCTATTATTGACCCTGCCTTTTATAGTGTATAAAAAGGCTTCCATGTGACTCAAGTGTGCAAAAACTCCACTGCTATGAGTTTAATGTTACTGTTTTGCAATATGTGACTGAGAAAAACTTGCCAGCACTGATAAAAGGAACTGATGAGCTTAGAGGCTCAAAGGCAAACAATTCCGATGGATTGAAAAATGTGGAGAGCCGTTTGTCGATTCCCATCGTTTGTTCCATCTGTTTTTAGCAGTGTAATTTATTGGGACTACCCAGTCTAAGTGTGACACATAATGACTGAAATGTTGGAAAAATTGCTGCTGGTGTTGTATAGAGAAGGTCTGAAAATGAACAAAAATCTGTATTAGTTACGTGGGGAGAAACTGGCTTCAGTAAACGGTACAGAACAACACAAAACGTGAAAATTTGCATGTTGAGGGAGGAGACAAACTATTTATTCCATCACCTGAAACACAACCGCGATATAGGTTACAAGTAGGAAGGGGAAGTGTTACACACTTGTATTTTACATCCTGCAATCTGTTACAAAAACCTTTTTCTAATGTGAATTAATAAGGCTATATCTGGTTGTGTAGGAACATTTTTAAGGTTTGAATAATTCTAGATAGCTGTGCTCTGTGTACTTAATTTTGTTATTTTGGCGGCACAGTTGGAGAATGATGTGCATTTCTTGGCTAGAGGTGAAGTGTGTGTACCTTTAATTTGGCACTAACCCCAGAACTGGGAGGCACAGGGACCTCAAAGTAGACAGGTATAGCACTAGCATCTGCACAGCTGGGTAGGTCTTTTTGTTTTTTTCTTGTCACATTAAGGAAAACTGAATAACAAGATGCCCCTTCATTCATTTGTTCATTCATTGTAATCAAAGTGGCACATACGCAAAGCGTTCTCTACGAATTATCCTGTTCTGTGTGTTGCTGAAGACCTGGGCCCACAGAGTATGCACACCACCATCCTCATGAGCTGAGCGTGTACAAGTGAGACTGCCTCTGGCCAAACCGGCCAGCTACACAGGAAAATAATCACAATGGTACGGCTCTTCCACACTTCCCAAATGATGTTGCATCGACTGGATCAAATCCTGTTAACAAAAAAGGTCATTCCATCTCAAATCATTGTGGACCTTCTGCTTAGCCATCTCCGATTTACCAAAAATTTGTATGGCCCAAAGTTTGGATATAAATAATGATTACTGTAAAATTTTAGCTTCATATGCCAAATGCTTTTAAAGATGTATATATGGTTATATTTTATTTTTTCTGGCCCATCACTGGCATTTCTTTTAACTAACTTGTAAAGCAAAAGCTAACACATAAGTGAGTCGTGACAAAATGAATATATTATTCACATTCTGGTCTGCATCAGTGACGTTTGGAGTTCTTGATTTTGGACAAATAAGCACCACAGATTATTTTGGTCCTTTAGTTGGCACTGTTAAGTTCCCTAAAATAAATAAATAAATAAATAAATATATATATATATATATATATATATATATATATATATATATATATTCCCCTGTGCACCTTCCAGTTTTATTTCTGATAATTTCTGATTGTATGTCCTTATCTTCCAACTAGATTCTCTTAATTACGCTATCACGTTTTCCTAAATGTTTCCATGTTCATTGCTGATTGTTGGTTTTTTATTTATTTCTTTTTTTGTGTCTTATTTTCCAGCGATTGGCTCTCAATCAAGTGGGGTGGGCAAGACTGTAGGGTCCTTTTCCTTGGAATTTCAATTTGTCAAGTTTTCATTGCTTTTAGTGGAGTTTTTTTTTTCTTTGCCTGTTTAGACAGTGGCTATCACAGCTTGTACTAACAGCCAAGTTACTCTCCTATTTCCTGCAAACAAACAGCTGTTGTTTCTGGAGGAAATGTAACCATCCATCTTTGTCCCTGGCAAGGACCTACAAGATAACCAGAGCTCTCTCCGTTATAGTGTACACTCTTCGAAAAGAACATTTGGCACAACTTATTTTCAGCAGGAGAACGTGTTACAGACGTGCTACTTTGAATTAGAGCATATCTTGTACCCAAGACAAACATTTGGGTCTTTTTTTTTTTTTTTATTCATTTTTAAAATTATTATTTTATTTTATTTTTTTTAGGTTCAGCCTTACATGTTTGGCTGGATATAATTACACACCCAGCTTTTGGTGGCACAGATTAAAATCTCGCACCTCACGAAATGGTGAAATCCAGAGAAAACGAGGTTGATCCAGATAGGGTGGGAGAAAAAAGACTGGCCTCATTTAAGCTGGCTAACAATACCTGAGAACCTGCTGTCACCTGTGTCTGTCCTGATATAGTTGTTTTTAGACTCATTAATCTGCTTTTTAAACAGAGTGTGAGTTTTTAAGTCAGATACATGCCTGCTTTGTGCGTTTCAAAGATAAGAGACTTTATTTTTGTAAATACTGTGAGGGCTGTGTGTGAGGACTTTATCATGTCAGTGAACCAGTGAGGATCAGTGATGTTTTAGAGTAACATTAAAGCTGCTGGCATCATCAGTATTCTTTCAGTTCATTGATGATTCACTGTCTTGAATTGTGATAAAGGCCTCAAGTATTTTTTTTTTTTGATTTGATTTTTTTTTCTCAAGCACAAATGCACAACAGTACCTATTTTCATATTAAATCTGTGGGTTTTGGACAGCTGGTCATGTAAAAAAAAAAGCAACCGAAAGTGTCACATTTGACTTTTAGAAATTGTATTCATTTTTTCCTTCCAGTCTATAAATGGACTATTAGTTAAATAATAACTTCCAACTCTGTATAAACTGAAATGTATCCCATGTAGAATGGAACCAGGAAAAAAACAAAACAAAAACTTCTCACATTTGAGAGATTTGCCAAAAATGATTGAAATTCACCAGAAATAGGCTGCACTGAAAGACGTGTAAGGAAGTGTGCAAAGTAATATTGAAATAGCCATCGCTGAGGCTGTAGAACAGATCTGCAGAACGAATTGGGTGATGCAAAGCAGTGTGGGTTTCTGGCAGAGTGAGCCTGAGAGATTGAATATCTGATTTTTCTCAGGTTTCTCTTTTGATAATCTGTTGCGCAGAAATTGTCTGGCTTGTCAGATCTCGACTAAAGCAATTAGGTTGACTGCACGAAGGGTGAGGGTCTGGTGTGTTGGTGCTGTAGAAGTAATTCTGAGTTATGATCATGCCCCATTGTTGCTTATTGCGATATTTTTTTTTTTTTTTTTTTTATAATCAGAATTTTTATATCCCTGAAACGCGAAATGAAGCAGGAAATTAAAAACCTAAGTTGTTGCCCCCCCCCAATTCTATTCATCCAGAGCTGATGCTTTTAAATAACAGTGGTGCCTTATTTCTGCTTTTCACACAGCCAGGTGACGGATATTCATGTATTCAATTCATTCAAGTCTTCATTTTTGAAAATGCTCTTTGAGGCTCTCCTCACATCTGGATGTAATATGACATGCATACTTTCAAAGGGGATCCCGAAAGCATCTAATTTTCAAACTTTACAAAAATAGCCATTTGACCTCATTCCTTTAAAGGTTGAATAGGTCAGCTTGCACCTACTGTACTAGTCTTACTTTAAATGGAGAGCAGAAGTTAAACTCTGCATGCCCTGAATTTAAGTAGAAGGTAGATTGATATTTTCTGAAACTCAGATTGGCTTCCCAAGTCTCGGCCTCCCTCGGGGACTTTATCCGATTTCTTATGCATGCACCCTGTGCTTTGCAGATAGGAATTGTAGCTGATTTTCTGCAAACAACACTCTACATACCCTCATGCTTAAATCTACAATGTCTTCAATTTAGAATGGCACCTTTTTCTTCTAAGATTTAACTGTGAATTCCTCTGAGAGTATGAAATGTTTTACCTGTGTGAATGTTTGGGGGCGGATATTGGCTGTTTTAATCTCTGCCGACGCTCTCATGCTATTATTTGTGTATATTTTAGTGGTCACCATATGTGCAGTGAATGTTTGGCTTGGACAATGTGCGATAAGTCTGCTCGCCTACACTTAGCTTGGTCATTTTCATCCATTTTCTCAGAACTCCGGGCTTGTTTCCATTAAACTGAGGCTATTTTTAAATCGGTCTTTGAGGGGGAGGGTTTATCAGGGGGTTTCAGTTAGTGTCATATGAATCCAAACCGGGCAGGGGTCCAGGGTGAGTAAAACAGACCTCCATCTTCCCCCTCAAGTGCCCTGAACTCTTTCCATTTGGAGTGCGTGTAGATCAGTTTATTAACTATGTGTTGACTCTCCACTGCAGCTGTGTCACTGACTGTGCGTGCATTCCTGTGGTCAGGGGGAAAATGAGTGATTCATAATAGTCACCATGAATCCCTTGATGGTTAAGCACTGATGCAGAGGAATGTTGATAAGAATTTCAAATTTCTTAAAAATTGAAACTTGAAAAGTTAGAGCATTTACAGTAAAGACCAGTGATTTTTTTTTTCTTTTACACAACTATTAAAGATTATCTTAAATGATTAGGGCAACAAAATATGTAAAATATTCATCCAAATGTCTTAAGTTCCAAAATCACAACTTTATATTGCTGGTTTTTTTTCTTATTTCTTCACCAACAGACTAAAAATGCCAAGAGATCTAATTTACTGATGAGAATCAGAGACGAGCAAATTAAAATATCCCAAAACCTGATTAACATAATTGGAGTAATAAATTGGAGTTTTCTCTATATCTCTATAAGGTCTTGACCTTACTGAGTGTGCTGAGATGACTTTTTGCTGTGATTTGGCAATAAATTAAATTGAATTCAGTTTCATTTCTGCCTGTTCCCTAATCTATTAAATGAGCAATCATTTGAACACAAAGTTTGATGCAAACAAATGTTGCCTCACATTGCCAATTGTGCATCTTTTTTTTTTATATTAGGGGAAAAGCATCTTGCGTATATGAAATATTTATAATTGGCTTAAAGTGAATGTGACTCAGTAAGAAAGAAACTGGAAAACAAAGATAAATCTTGTTACCTCGGCGCATGTTTGAGAGTACATGTCTGTTATTTATATATATATATATATATATATATATTTATATGTAGTACAGTCAATTATGTCAGTTTTCAGTTGTGGTGTTGAATTTCAAATATCCACTGATGAAGAAAAAGGTCATGTTGCTTGTCAAAAAATTGGATTAGAGTCAAACTGTGATTCCTCAAACATGACAACAATCTTAGAGTAATTGCTGATGATGATTTTGGCATAACTCTGTGTGCGCGTGTCCCTACAGTGATGCGGATGGCTGCTTCAGGCTATGAAAACATGTTCATTAATTTACTCCGAGGCTGTAAACTTATTTCCACCAAGAAGACACACAAACACAACAAAACACCTCCCACTCAGCTGCACGAGCCACTTCCATTTTCCAGCGAATGAAACCTCGTTTGAGTTCTCTTCGTTGCCTCCCTCCCTCTCCTCCCAGCTTCCATCGTCTCTCCCTGAGGGGCAGTTTTCAGTGACTGATGGCATGAAAGCCAGCTGAAGGTAAACAAACCAGCAGACCACACTTTTGCTTTAATGTCACAACTCGGTGACATGCAGCTGGGTGAAAGGAATGACGAGGCAGCGCCTACACTTTCGCTCTCGGGGCCGTGTCCGAGGCTGACAGTAGCCCTCCAGCTAAACGCAGACAGTCTGAGTTAGGATTGGCCTGTAGCCACAGGTGCCAGGAGGATCGAGTCCAGTTTTAAGACTTGGCCATAAAGACCCGGTCTAAGTGTTTCTGCTGCTCTGAAGCAGGATTATACAGCTTTGTTAAAGTTACCATCACAGCAGTGATTTTTCTCCTGGTTGTCAATTTTGCAGGCCTGACAGAAAAAAATGTGCACATTGCTGTGAGCTACAAAGAATTCACTTATTATGGACACTTGAATGTATTTGGCTTTTAGTGTAGTTGCACATTAACTAAACAAACACCATTTGTCATCATCCACCATCTTTTCAACAATAAAGTGTTACACACTTTCTGATTCACACTGTAATATTGCTGCCTAATTCAGTATGGCTTCTCCTCTGTACAGCAGCCTGGGTTCTTGCTGGTTTGTGGGGTATACAGTTATCAGATGATAAGTTTCCACAGTATGACGAGATCCAGAGGTAAGGCCGTTCAAATGGTGGCGCCTCCCAGTTTTCTTTTCTTTGCGTGTATGATTTTTTTTTAGTCATTTAGATCCTGACTGGTTTGGCATGGTGCAACTCTGTCTGCCAGTGGGTGCGAACTAAAAGCTTTCAGGGGAACTCCTTAACTCGATGGAGGGAGCTGTGGGATTTAAATAAGTCCAGCAGTGACATTGAATTGGCAATATTTCTACTAGATTATTAAGTAACAATTTCAGCCTACTGGGACTGTCCCACTGCTAGAATTTCAAAATCGATACAGATACCCAGGAAAACACTGAATATCATCTTCAGCACCAGGTTGTCTGACATAATGC
This sequence comes from Pterophyllum scalare, assembly GCA_024447675.2. NCBI lineage: Eukaryota > Metazoa > Chordata > Actinopteri > Cichliformes > Cichlidae > Pterophyllum > Pterophyllum scalare. The sequence continues at coordinate 74,911 of JAMQGT020012564.1, read as the reverse complement.
TGTGTTTCTGTTGCTGATCAAACAGAGCTGGTAAGGTAGGATACCCCTGATTCTGTCTAGTTGCTGGTGGACTTGTCTTACCTGAAATCTGTGACTTTAAGATAGATACAAATAATTCCGCTGTGCTGTTGACATCACAGCTCTAGCTCCCACGTTAATGTCATCCTTAAGGTAGCTGCCGCTAGCAGCTAACTTAATGATAACAGATGGCTGACGTGTCTGTGGGGTAGCTGCTAATAGTTAATGTGTGTGCTGGCCAGGTTAACATGTACCGTATGCTAACTTCAGTGTTGCTGAGACGGGAGCTTTACTGACCCCTGTTCGGTGTTGTGAACGTCAACTACTTCAGCGCCTGTGAGGGGAGGAGCTATGTGCCCACCTGTCCGCAGCAGCCTTGAGGTGTGAAGTGGTGTGTCAACTGGAAGTGGCAAAGGACGGCACTGTTGGTATCGATACTGCTGCAAATCTAATCCAATATTAATTTTTAATAGTGATTAGTATGTTTTTTCTTTGTTTGTTTTTATTATAGGAAGACAAAAAAAATTGTAGCTGGGCACATTTGTGGTTTTGTAACTTCAGGGCATAGTCTTGTGTACATGTCGAGCCCTGACAATCTTTGAACTCATTTCAAATCTATACTAAATGGGGAAAAAGTCGATCTATTGACCTTTTTGTGAAAAAGTTCTGTATAAAAGATATGGAATTTAATCAAATGTCGCGTGCAAGTTTCATTGACTGTATAATAGTGATTCAAAGTCATTTAACAAGTACCAGCACCCCCGCCAAGATCTAGCGCACTTCCTGCTGCGTGCCTCTGTGTTTGCCGCTCGTCAGTCAAAGCCCCTCTGATTTGAAAATTAAATGTGTGAAAGGAGAGAGCGACTGACTGGTCTGTGCCTAACATGTGCAGGAGACAGAGGTCAGTAACTGCACAGACAGCAGTCTATTCACCAGGAAGATCTTTTTAATTAGGCTATGTTCTTTTAATTAACCAGCCAGCATAATGTCTGTGTCCATTCCTCACCCCTTTACTTTGCTGAGGAGAGAAGGGTGAAAATACCTTCTTTTGTCTCCCCACTGTTCCAGAGGTCCCTGCTTCCTATTATTATATATCATTGTTCACTGAAATGTATTTTTTCTTGTCTTTTAGATTAGCATGATAATACCCCACGGAGGGGAGGAAAAGTGGTGAAGAGCTATTGCAGGACTGCTCATCAGGCTCACTATGTGCAAGACCGTGGTTATTATCATACTGAATGCACCATCAGTTAAACTAACAGCCTAAATTTCGACATTTATCTCCAATATCATAGCCTGACTGTCAATTGCATAGGGAGCACTAGGGTAAATTACAGGTTATGTCTTGCTCCTTGGAGCCTGGCTCCTTCCCCGGTGTAATTACGTTATGCTAATTCTGCCCCCCCATGTACTTCCCATGACAGAAAGAAGGCTTCCCAACTGCTCTGATATGAAGTAAAATATGAGAGAAGAAATGCGGCGATTTACGGCACAGCATTGCTCACAAAACCTGAGCACACCCCTTGTTTCTCCATGCAGCTCTGGGGGATGGAGAGAGAGGCACAGCTAGAGTTTGTAGCCATGTTTCCATAGACGGGGTCAGATGCAGGTCAGGCCACCTTGAACTCCTCAGCTGGAATTATTGTGTCAGAGGTGGACAGGGTCAGGCCGTGCTCCTCCCCTCAACACGAGGACTTTGTTAGTGTCGGACATGGAGCAGACACTGGCAGCACAAATCCCTGTCACGCTCTCTGAGTAGAACCCTGCATGGGTCAGAGGTTGTGTGTTAAGGGGGGCATCCCCGTTGCATGACCTGAATACTGATTGATTTTTCTTGAATGGGCATCAAGGTAGGGGGCCTTGCCTGACGATTTCAGGGAGTGGTCAAACCACTTACCCTTACCCCATGTGGTGATTTGCAGTGAGAGAATGTGGTACAAAGAAAAGGAAAAGGCACTCGGCGTCACAACATGCACAACTCCTCTGCTCAACTGTGTACCTCAGCAGGCGTGTGTTTTCACTTTCCCTGAAACAAGACGCTAGACCACATGTTTCCCTTTTAATAGACGTGTGAGTGGGCAAAGGGCAGGAGTGTGGTCTGTTTGCCATTTGGTAGAAGATGGACGAGGCCAAACTCCCTAGTTCCTCTGATAGATTTATTAGTTGTTCAAAAATGCACAGCTGTGGTGGCCTTTGACAGTTATTAGTCATTCAATTAGTGGTGTACAAAGTGCTTCAGTTTCCTAAAAGGCAATAGTCACAACCAGAATAGGTACGTGCTTCATAGCAATGTTGTTGACCAGAACATGGCAACGCTGCAAAAAATAAATTAAGATTGGAGAAGATGACCAGACTAATGCGCAGAACAAAACAGACATTAATTAATTTCTCGAGGACAACTATGACTATGAATAAGAAGTTCATCCATATAGAGTATCTGCAATGGTACAATGCCATTTAAATCCCATTTCCTCAAGTGAAACGGGAAAAAGGTCACCGATAAGATTGAAACGTGGCACTCGTGAGAGTTTTAAACCTCACAGTGCTATGTACTGATGGGAATTTCCCCAATCAGGGTGGATTTGATATTTTGAAGTTGGCTTGTTTCTGCTTGAGGAAGCGGCACAACAATTGATTATAAAACCGCCTTATTAAGAAGCGCTTATATTAAAACTTTCAATATTTACATTTCACTGAAGAAGGTATTATTTCCATCACTATAAATTGTAGTTTAATAGAAACTTGCTTTAAAAAAATCAGAAGAAATTTGAGCTTTAAAGTAAAATTGCTGAAGAAAAGCTCAGCACCATGTCACTGACACATAGTTCTAGGAACTACTCAAAGCCACTAAACTGTCTGTTGATCCACGGCCCAGATCATATACTCCAGTAAGCTCAGATGATCAACCAAAGGCTGCAGAGGTAGGGAGGATGTGAGCTTACATGGTGATTTTTGGTTTCCATGCAACCTTCCCAAAGTTGGAGCTTTTTAGTATAATTAGTCATTAATAACCTCGGTTTGACACAGGTCTAACTAATCATTCTTTCCCTTCATTCATTGTTAATTGGCGCTGGTATGACTAGAGGCGTGGTATTATCTCCAGTCCCAATGTGGTGTTTCTTTTTACTTTGGTCACTTGAAGAATCGTTCCCAAGGCATGAGCTCGGAGGAGTCGATGCATCCATAATTGATTCTGAATATTGAAGTGGCTAAAAGCTTGAGGTTGCCCAAGGAAACACAAAAGAAAAACAAGCAAAAATCCCGTCCAGCGGACCCAATGTCAAGCATCAGTTTAATTACTCCTTTAGCTGTGGGTCCCAATTGTGGTTTTGTAATTACTCTATTAGAAAGATACGGTTTATGTTTTAGTTTTATCAGCTGCTGATTCTGAGCCTGGACTACACCAACGTTGCATCAGTGATCAGGGAATTGTTTCCTTTGCTCGTCATACGATCGGGACAGATTAATATAACGCGAAAGAAAAATCTCCAATACTGTTTTGACATGTTTGCCGATACATGTTTGCATGATTCTATCAGATGGCCTGTTTGTATGTTACTTAACACCTTCTTAGTGCTGTTAAAAACACAGGCGCACACTATTCAATTCATCTAGATGCTTTTAGGGGCAATTTGAAGTCTGGGAACTTAAAGTGCACTAGAGATAGTCTGGAACCTTTGTAGCTCAGGCACAGGAATTTGTTTTCCACAAAGCCTTATCTCTCTTTTGAAGTTTTGTGTTTTTCTCAGACAGTATTATAAGTTCTTACAAATAGTGAGCACAGGACCTTATTGTCAACATTTCACTCTATACTACTGTTGCCATTAGGCATGTAGTCATTATTTTCTTGTCTCACAATAGATGGTTCAGGCTGTTACTGATACACAGCGGTTGTGCTTTCCATTTGGGACTTGCGGTCCTTTCGTCAAAACAATGAGACCTTGAGAGAGAAAAATAAGCTGGCGAGTTGGCTTTGCCTTAACCTTAACTGAACCATCATCAGCATGTGGCTGCCAGCTGGAGTGTTTGCTAATCCAGAGGATGCTGCCTCTGCAAGTCTTTCTGGGCTCAGCTACTTTAAATGAACAGGGTATAAGGTCAAAACCTCAGTCATGCCTATTTGAATTAATATTTGGGCTGGTGGAGATCCAACTAGGTCGTCATATGACACGGCATCTCCCAAAAAAGTTAGTGAATGGTTATGGCCAACTATCTTCAGGTTTAGTTATGGAGAATCTACAGAGATGCTTCTTGTGATTGAATTGTTGTTGCTTTTTTTTTTTTGTTTCATGTTCAATTGAAAACCAAACAGCAATAGCTGTGTAATAAATCAAATTAAATACATGTCCTGTAGGATCAGGAGCTAGCTCCTTCTAAGGGAACAGAATCAACTATTACAGTATGCATCAGTTACTCAGAATTTGACATTTTACATTTGCGTTTTCAGCTCAGATGGCATGTTTTTTTTGGTAATATCAGTCTGTGTAAAGCTCTGTTTAGGTTTGCGCACTGGCAAGGTGAAGACGTTTCTCTGAGAGCAGACTGCCAGAGCAGATTGTGAGCTGAGATGCCATCATCAGACTTGGCAAGTTGGGCTCTTGGATTTGTCAAAAGATTTTTGTTCACTTAGTGCGACAGCAACCTGTTGTCATACAAACAACATTTCCGGCAATGTCTTTACCTCGGAGTTCAAAGCAAGCTGGTCTACGTTTTCATATCTCATTCTGGCTTTTTTCTGATGGAAGTGAGGCGTACGTCCAGCAGTAGTTTGTCATTGTTATCGATACTTTGGAGTTTGTGAGATCTGTGATGGAGAATACAACATGACTGCTTTGGCTGTTCTTCAGGGCTTGGGCTGCATCGCTGTAAGCTGTCCTGCATTATGTCTGAGATATGCACAGATGTAAAAGTCATCTCTTATTTTTCATTCACAGATTCACTGACAGCTGTAGTCTCTACCACGCAGTGGATCACTGGACTCAGCAGACTGTTTGAAAAGTTAAGGTAAGGAATGCCTTTTCTTTCTTAAATTGGTTTTTTTTTCTCTAAACGGATCCCGTGTAATTAAAAGTTAAAGAAAACTTGATTTGGTGAGGCATGGAGTCACTATTCACTGATCTTTCAAATGCAGTATTTAGATTGAACTGAATGTATGTGGCAGAGAGAGGTCTACTTTTATGAGGCATCTACAGAGACGGTTAATTAATGGAGTCTTCTATGGAAATACTGCTACTGCCGCTTTTTTAAAATAGGTGGTTGAGCATATAGCACCATATCTAATTAATTTAGATCAAAGTTAAGGAACTGGCTTTCACATATTTGTCATACTGCATAGTCTAAGGACAAATTTAATTTAGTCCACGGGTTCTCACTAGTAGGGTAAACAGTTGAATGAATGTGATCTCTTAAGGTAAAGAAGGGTTTGCTGATATTAATTTATTTAAAATGTAACTTTTTTTTTTTTCTTGCAAATGACATTGTGTAACATGTGGCATTCATAAAGCTGGAGAACCACCGCTTTAGTCACAGGGTGCATAACAACACACACTAACTGCAGTGCGTAGAAATTGTGAAGCACTGTGCTCACAGTTTCTGCATGCAAGTTGTGTTCCTGGGTCACATTTAAAACCACGCTTAAAATGGATGTGTTAATCCCTTTTCTGCCAAAAGTTCTTTAGCGGTGGAGATTTCCGTTTTTGCTCTCACTGGTTTGAATTTGGTTGAGGCTCAGTTAATGGGAGTTGTTGAATTTGATGGCATGTGGGACTGTTTGCTTACATTGCCAGAAAATGAAAAATCTGTGCTTGTTAGATTGACAGATGGGAAATGGTTGCTTTAAATCAAGAAGTTTTGGTTCCTTATGTTGATTTAGAGTGTTCATCATCAGTGCTACTTAATTTTCTTTGGGGAAAAAAATTGCTATAGTCTCTTTTTCATTGATACTCGATAATTGCAAATTGGCACGTGTCTAGTGAAGACCATGTCGATGTTTTCCGGTGCTGTGAGCTCTGTAGTCAGGTAGACAGATAGTCAATGCGGGGAACAATTCAACAAATGCATCAGAAACTTGTAGAATCACTGAAAAGCTATTGTGGCCAAGCTTTTCCCATGTGAGCTTGAATGTGGACAGCAGAGGACAGGGCCAAGGAGCGCCGATGACAGGGTGCCTCATGGGAAGGCTGGAGACAGATGGCTGGCCAGATGTAGTCCTGTTGTGACCTTGAAAGCATCTGAAGGTAAAAGCATAAAAATGTCTTAAAAAATGACAGTAGACAGCACAGCAGGGGGGAGCAGTTGTTTTTTTGTGATGGCCTTCTCATGAGCTGTTTTCTTCTGTCGTCATGAATACTGCTAAAACTGAAGTTTTTGTGCACATTGTAAATTGGTGTATTTTTCAGATCAAACTGTTGGAGTTTTGGGGACCCACAGATCACAAAGCAAACAAGGCGCTTACTCGCTTGCACAGCTTTATGTTGGAAAGCTATTCTAGCAATCCTCAGAGAAAGATTTGATTTGAAATTACTCAGGATCCAGTTCGTCGCATTTTCACACATGAACTGCACACAGTGTTGGAAGAGAAAGGTCAGCACACTGTGCAGAATTGCCCTTGTGTTTTACTTCTGGAAATACTCTATCTGGTTTAGGCAGAGGCGCTGCCTCGGCCGAGCATGCAGGAGGTGACCACTAGCTGGCTGCATTAGTGAAAATTAGTCAGACATCTGAGACTTTGTACTGTGGGGCTGTCCGTTTTAAAGATCATTTAATGTCCCACTGAACTGTTTTGGACATTAGCACCTCCGTCAGGAAATGTCTAGAAAAGTATTGGGCTGCAGTGCATGTGTGAAACAGCTTGGGTAACTTTCTTTGCATGATGACCTTGTTTAAGCTCTTTTTCCATAGTTTACCTCTGCTGTTATTCATACCAGTTAACAATGGAAAAAAGAAACTTAACGTAAACACAAGTTAAGAGCGTTCTTCATCTTTTGCTTCACTGTGCAATGTTGGGCTCTCCAAACATGGGGAACTGGAACGTGTCAGATGTCAGCATCCGCATTCTTAAACCCAGTGTTTAAGGGTCTCAGTTTGAATATTATCTTATTTGGTGACATCTACTTGATTCTGTCTGGATTGTGGAAAGAAACGAGGTTTTATTTTAAATTTGGAGTGAACTTTACACTGTTGCTGGCTGAACTGCAGTGATTTTATGTCAATACTGGAAGAGACACACTCCTGATGCAATTCAGGCAGCAGACTGTGAAGCAAACGCCACCGGCAGCCTGATATTGTGCAGGCCTCTAGGGCTTTGAGCACAGCAAAGGGAGAGCCATGATCAGAGCTGGGAACGGGATGGTGAGCTGAGGGTGGGGGGGTTGCTGTGAGAAATAAGAGGAGATGGAGGAGGGTAGAGGTGTCAGGCGAATAATTGGGGTGAGGAGATCTCAGGAGTGGATAGAGGGAAGCTTTATTAAGACCGCTCAAGTCTGATGTGCTTGCATGGCCGCCTAGCTCTTCCTCACACACCCACGCCTATGGGCCAATCCTCCGTTTCCACAAGAGACTCTGTAACAACAAAGGGATGAAGGCCAAAGTCCTCAAGCTCCTTTCAGTCACAGATAAGACAAAAGACCCCATTACTTGAAAGGCACTGATGGGAAGGCAGCAGTATATGGATCTGCCTTTTCTTTTAAACCAAGACTCAGTGTTGCTTCTTTTAAAGTTAAGCTGCTGTTACTTACTAAGAGTGCTGCTGTATTATATCCTGAGATCCTGCAGATTTTGTTACCAAGTTCAATGAGTTGCCAGTAATGTGTTCATTATTGTACTGTAACTGGTGAAAGCTTGATAACCTTGTTGAATTCCCACGCTCTTAGAGGAAATGTCCTCTGCTCTCTTGCTCATTTCCTTTGGGGGGGAAAAATAATTTCAATAGCTCGCTTTGTAAGACATGCAGGCGTGCGTATTACACACTGCACAATATGTTCTGTTTTTCATGTATTTTGTTTGTGATCCAATGAATGCACGACTTTAAGATGTACTGAGAGCACAACTTCTGCAGCTCAAAGTGCAGACAAATATTGGAGCTCAGAATGGATAAAAGATGAATAATAATCTCTTGTTTTTTCCTCACAATGAAAAACAAACTTTCCAGGGTGACTTCCCCCGTGACTGATCGTATCAAGTCTGATGTTGAGATTAGGAGCTTAACTGCTTATTTTCCCCCTTGTCTGTGAACATTAAATTGTTACTTTTGAGTCAATGAAGTTCCCATATCAATAATTGAATCCTTTGTAGACGCATGCTTCCTTGAGTTTGGTATTCCGAAAATGTTTACGGTTTCACAAAAGCAGATTTTGTGAGTGACACAACAAAGATTTTGAGTTGAAGCGGGAGGCGGTTATGGGGAGAATTAGCGGCCTCCCCCAGTTCTGTGCTGTAAATTGGTTTCTGTGGAAGTCATGAAAAAAGGGGCCTTGGAGGTCTGTTCTCTGCTTCCTCAGTAGCTTGCTAATCCCCTATGGCTCTGGCTGGAGGGAGAGCTGCTTGCACATACACGACTGTTGTGGAAAATGGCGTTACTCCTCCTCCAGCCCTCTTCGTCCTCTTTCCACTCGGTCCTGCAGGGCTTGGCTAATCCTCTGCCTGGTCATGGCAGTGAGATTGCAGCCTTTTTCAAAGCTGGCTGGACTTCAAAGTTACAGGGATACAGGGACTAGAGGAGGTGGGAGAAAATTGGGTCCACTGCAAGCAAAGACTGCAAGGGGTTCACCTCAGCGATTTCTTTTGCTGTTTGTGAGGTGACACCGAAGAATTTGTGGTCTCAAAGGAGATACTTTGTTGATTGGAAAAACGTGTGTGTGTGTGTGTGTGTGTGTGTTTTTGTGGTTGTTTTTTTGGGGTGGGTGGGGTGGGGGCATATGATTTCTACATTTAAAAAAATGAAGAAATAACAATGTACTCATGCAACAAGAATGGGGTCGGGGAAGAAACAAAGTAATGATGTACACAAAATTGTAGTAAGCTTAACAATAAAAGCGCTGAAAGTCTGTGTATACTTTAATGTTAGGTTGTTCTAACTTTAATAGCTGCCAGAATGCACACTGGGAAGGAATTTTTTTTTTCTTCTGTTGCTTCAAAAACTTCATTTACTTTGAAAGATCAGTAAATTTTGACCTCTTTTTCTCTACACGTTTCTCTTTTGTTGGCCTAATCTTATCAGGTTGTCACCAATTTAGCATTGCCCAGTCCGAATCGCAGGTGCTCAAGATTTTGGTTGTCAGACTAGTCTTTGTTAGAGCGTCAGCACTGATGTTTTAAGCCAGGGTTTTTTCTTTCTTTATTCTACTGGCAAATTTTGTCTAATTTGCTGGCAGTGCCTTTGAATGCTGATCCTTTGTGAAATTCTCCGATGACACAGAGGGAGATTAGAGTGAGATGATTCCAGATGAAGAAAAATGTCTGCTCTGAAATTTTGTGCGTATAATAATGGCGTGCATTTTGGCTTTGTGACGTGTTGATGAGCACTACGTGTGTTCACTCTGAACAGTCAAGCAGGAACTTGATTTGCATGTGTTGTGACGCACGGTGCTTGGAGGCAATTAGAGTTCTTTAGCATCCTTGGAGACGTAATGTCTCAGTTTGCATTAAAAATGTCTTTCTACTACTTGGAATAGATTAACTTGGATTAACACACATGAAAGATGTCTTTTTAAAACCATCATGATTATGCTTTGTCAGTCTCAGAAATCAGTTTTAAATAGTTTTACATAAGTCTCGATAGAAATCACTGGAGATGACCTATAACCCCAGAATTTGAAATAAAATCGTATATTTTTTTTCTCTCGTATGATATTTCTGCATATTGTTGATGCCAGCGGGCCCTTCGTGTAAATAAATATTAGCTTAAAAACAAGCCAAAATAAAACTGATTAGATGGCCACACCATAATTACGGTTATCTAAATTAAATGGATATGTCCTTTTGTGTGTTTTTTTTTCTTTAAGGCAGTTAAGCCCTCTTGTCGGTTGTGTATCCTTTCTTCTTTGGATTTTGTCTGGTCATTGAAATATAGCTATTTTTAAGTATCTTAATATCTTTAACAATTCATTTTATTTAGGGACTTGACTATATAGAGCCATGATTGCAAGTTTCTTGGTACTCCCTGCTGACAATCTCATTTATTTGCCAGCAACATGGTAATTGCTTTAAGTGGACTCTTGGGGAGGGGTTAGGATTTTACACTATTCCCTGTTTTGGTGTTCAGGAAGTGTGCAGTCAGTATGGAGTGCCCCAGTCAGGACTCATACACACACCTTCAACCACGTGCGTGTGAGAAGTCAATAAGCTGTTTTAAGCTTCACCCTGGGGTAACCCTTCCTGAAGGTAGGTTAGTTTCAGCTCAACTAGGAGGATTATATAATTACCCATGGTTTCCTTAGTAACTGCTGTTATGGAGTTTTATTTATTTCATTATATGTCATTAGTGCTGCTTACTTAAAATGGATTTTAGATGTTATCAATATGCTCACGGTGCAAAAGACCTGTAATCTGTTTACTTCGTTCTGAACCATAGCAGAAAAGTTTACTATGTTTTTATTTATTTTTTAATATGCTTTAAGGCTTACTTGCTTTAGTTTAGGCATATTGAGCTCAGATAGCACTGACCGATGGCTTTGAAACAAAAACGTTTAAAGACTGTGCTCACACTCTTAAAATCATTTACGTGTACTTCTTAGTTAAAGGAAAAAAGCATGACGAACGTACTTGACCACAATGATGTATACAGCAGATAATAGGCTTTTAAAGCAAAATCATATCAAATATTTGGTAAAGCAGAAGGCAAAGACCTTCTCCCTAGAAGTGGATCATCATCCGTTGTTTAGAAAACTTTGGATTTAGAGCAAAGTAATCTTAACAAAGGGCAAATGCAGCAAGTGCTATAGGGTTGCATCTGTGCTGCAAAGCATCCCAAACGACTTACGCGTCCACCTAAAAGCACACCACAAACTACAGCGTGATGAATATGTGAAGGCCAAGAAAAACAATGCAGCGACGGCGAACGTGAATCGTTCGGCATCCACTCAGACGTCCATAAACTTGAGCCCGCACAGCGCATCGGTATATCCGTCCACTTAACAAAGACTCGCTAAAATCACCAACACAGTTGCGTTCCATTTGGCTAAATGTGTGTCTGCAAAACACGGTGAGTAATGAAGTTTCAGGAAGATGGTCAACATATCTATATATTATCCCTTCACACAACTATTTTTCCCAAAGTGGCAATACCTGCACTGTTTGCAAACCATTACAGGGGAAATGGAGAGGGATCTCACAGGTGTCGAGTAGTTTTATTCACTTCGAGTTTTATTCACATCCATCAGGCAAGTACAGTCTGTGAAGTAAAAGACTTCACATTTTTCTTCTAGGAGATGCACTTGGGCCAGGTGAATATCTTATTTAAAAGGAATGTAGCACAAAGGTGCAAATTGTGCCCTGTTGATTTAATTTTTCTAAGAGGTGAACTGAACTTAAGTGAATAAGGTGGAACAAGATCGGATTTTTACTGTTTTATTTATTTATGTTTTTACTGTTTTCTGTTACTATATAGATGAAATTATTAATGGAAATAATGACTTATTGATCTGGGTTTTCAATCCCCCACAAACACTGAAGAAAACGCTGACACAGATTCAAGTTTGGACCCAGAGAGGAGCTGTTAGTATAAAGTAGGTGGGCCAGTCTGACAACTCTAATAGACCTCAGAGCTGGTTTAGCTCTTACAACATAGAGTTTTTTGCAATACATCAGTTGGTTTTCATGAACACCACCCAGATCTACTGTAGACACCATCTTCCAGTGGGACGACAGCAGCTCAGGCGACAGTGAATTTCCAGACTTCATAAATTATGGAGAAATATGTTAATACAACAAAGATGTGGAGGAGGAACAAGTTATTTGGTAACCAGTTAACATCAAAAGTAGAAACAGTAATGCAACAGGTATAGAGTTGGTTCCCTATTTTTAGCATCCTTTATTCTGTATGGGTCAGACCACACCCATCTTCCAAACTTGGAGCGCCATTCTGATTGCAGCTACATGTTTTGGCAGCTGTGTGGCAAAAATGTTATCCATGCGAGAGTGCCACAACCACGCTAGATAAAGTCACATAACTTTCAAACTATTTAAAATGACACATTTTTTCCCCGATGAGGGACAAACTCAAGGGGTCAAAACATTACCGGCTATGTGATCGCCCGGGTTAATGATGATAATGCAGAGTTAATTGATTTGGAGATGTCACTTTTCAACTTCTGGTAAGATTATTATATTTTTATTGCAAATGCCACGCTGTGACTGCTGCAGAGCAGGAGGCACTTTATCTGAGAGGCTCTCATATTTCTTAAAGTGATGTTTACAAATTCCCTAGGTGGCACATTAAGGAAGATTGGTATATTAATTGCCAACGCATGCCATCTAAACGGGTAATTGCAAGCTGTTTGCTGGAATGTAAATGTGCTCAGGTTTGGTTTGACAGAGCTTGTGTATTGAAGTGCTGGTCGCTGACAAATTAAGATGGTTAAATTGATGCCCTCTGCTTTTAAGTAATCAGTTCGTTTGCTGATTGTTGTATTAGAGTAATAGTAATTTGCAGGGGTTTTTTTTTCTTTTTCAGCACATCAAAACATTAACTCCAGCAAAAATGGCAACAAGCACAGGGCACGGTGTGCTTTACCAGCAATTATTTTCATTATTTGTTAATCTTCCAATTATTTTAGCTAATTTATTCAAGTGTTTAGATAAGTTAAGAACTTTTGGACCTTGAGCTTGTTATCTGATATCGGTGACTTTTCAGTGCTTTTACACTGGTGTTAAACGTAGAAATGCATCGAAAATATAACACAAAGCAAAGCAGTGCATGAATTAGTCTGTATAGAGTGCATTTCTCCTCCATCAGGTATAGAAGTCCATAGCTATGTGAACTAACCCATACTGTATTTCTCTGTTTATACTGATGACAGCCCTGCAGGTGGTTGACACTGTTTTTTTTCTTTTGTTGTTCTTGCATGTTTATACAAAATTGAGGTTATTTATTTATTTTTTGACTACATCACCACATTCTGTGGGGAACTAATCAACTCAATGTTTCATCACGATAACACATGCAGCCTGGCATGTAAATTGTTTTTCCCATATCCTGGGGTTCAGCAGTACAACTGTAAAGTATGCAAATGTGATTTACGTGCATAAAAATACATTGTGAGTCTCTTGGGTATTCTTCCTCAATAAAAGTGTTTAGAAGCAGTGAATAACTTATTAGTTTTTCCATCTATCTCATATATATATATATATATATACATGCACGCACATTTACCTGGATGATATTTTTCTTTGCATCGGTCTGATTTGAAGTAAGCCATTTCCAGCCGTCAACTTTCTGTGACACAGACAGGTCGTCAATCATGGGTCAACCTAAGACCCTAACGTTAAATCTCCCTCTGTTCCAAGTCCCCCAACACCTACCACCTTCAATAATATTGACCATCCCGTATCTCTCCATATGTGTGGGTGTCTGAAATAAGTTCATTCTCATTCATCCCTCCTCAGTGGGCTTGGCCCCTGCACTTAGTATCCAATTTCTGCCCATTTGTGGGCGTAAGCAGCAGAACACTCTCTCCACAGCTGCCGTTCATTTCCTGAATTTCTCTACACATCAGCACACACCGTCTGCAGGGCTGATCCATGGAGAGGGGGGTTAAGCGCTCTCCTCATAAGCACCTGTGTACCTCAAAGATCAGGGGATGAGAGTGGGCGGATGGGATAAGAACAGAAGGCGAGGATGAAGCAGTTGAGAGGGTGAAGGTGATTACTGAGGGCTGGCTTCAGAGAAAGTGGCACTGGGAAGAAAGATGATAGAATTCCTTTTTTTTTTTTTCTTTCTTTGTCATTGTGGTACAGCTGAACCTTTTCAAGCACGCACACACATGCCCGCGCACACGCACACTTGTCAGTCCTTTCTTCCTGTTTGCGGTTATTTTCAATCACTCCTCCTGGCTCTTAAAGCCCATCGTTCTGTCCTCTTTCTTGTATGCCTTTTCACCTGTCTTATCATTTCACTCTTCAACTTCTGTGATTGGAGAACACTGAGCATCAATGATCTAATCTCATCCCTATTCATAGACTCCGGGGCCCTTTCCCTTTTTCCCCTCCCTTTGCTCAGCCTCCACATCACTTGGTACACAGCCTGCCGCCTCTGCCTTTTACCTCTTTGTTTCACATGTTTTGTTTAGCTTTTAAGTCCCCTTTTTTACTCATCCGACTGACTTGCCTACCGTAGAAAAGTTGACACGGCATCACAAGCAAAAGGCTTGGTAAGCTTTTTAGAGCCAGTCACGGTGCACCATTTCCCTCATCGTAATTACTGCTGAAACAAGCAGCTCTGGGAAGTTTCAGCACTGGTGGACCCGTCATTACTGACAATCTCCCAGCCTTTATCTGCCATAGCTAAGACGCTCTTGCACCGCGGGGCTGTGATGATTGCCTTACTGAGCTGGGGTAAGAATACAGGGGGGGAAAAGAGGATGATCAGAGGCTGTGCAGTTGGAGGGTTTTCATAACTGTGAGATATAGCGGTGTAGCTAAAACCCTCAAACTTAAAAAAATAAATTTAAAAAAAAAGTGTCTTAAACCAAAAGCTGCTCAAACCTTCCAAACCACCACCTCCGATGTCCATGGTGATTTAACACACTCTAGCTCCAAGTGGAGGACTTCAAATCTGTTACACTCACACTGTCCTGTCAAGCATGTTTTTGCTGAGGTGTCCGGTGCTTGGCTTCCAGGCTCCTGTCAACACCAGGCGCTAAAGAACACCAGATTGTTTGTGCCCTTCACATGAAGGCATCATCGCTTTGAGCTCAGGATGTCAGGAGTCATTTACTTTTCCTCAAGGAGTGTTTCATCAGCTTGCAACTTTTTCATGCCAAAACATGTACATTTTCTTTGGCCACACCTATGGCTTGTCAGTCACAAACCAGTTCTTGGAAGGCTCATCTTGTGTTGTAGGAGGATTGAAACCTGGACACAGTTTGGAGCCAGTTTTAACTCTTTGGGGTGTGTGTGTGTGTGTGTGTGTGTGTGTGTGTGTGTGTGTAATTATTCAGAAGCCTCTTCTTTCATTCTCAAGAATCAAATTTATTGAGATGAGTCATTAAATGTGAGCATAGAGGTTATCAGTCCATAGCAGTAACCCAAAGGTTCAGGAAATGTTCGCTGCTGTAGACCAACCGTTTTCACCCGCCATTCTGCAGCATATAGTCCACCTTCTGTGCTCACTGTTTGTGCTTCAGTGTTCCATGAAATAACTTGGCTAAATTTTCAGGCTCGTGGGTGTGTGATTGCAAGTGAGCGTGTGCTTGTGCGTGTATGTGTAGAGCTCCGTGCGCTTCCAAATGGACGTGGGACTGTGCTAAAAAGGGAGAAGTGAGGCAACTGTTGGCAGAGCTACTGTGACCCAGCAGGTGGAAACAGGTGTCATTACTTACCTGCCTGGCTGTTAGCACCTGCCCCCAGGTGGAAAAAACTGGTTCTTGAGAAAACAACCAGAGACAGAGGGAGTGAACCTTTTTTATTTTTCCATTCGATCAGCTTGGGCGGACTGTATTACTCCTCAAAGGAATATTCTCCGTCATTTTGGCTTCAGACAAGCTTGAAAAACCATTTGAAACAATCTTACTGTAATCTTGAGTTTCAGCAGGGTGATTTGGAAATTTACCATAATTTGAGTTTCTCAGCATGGATCTGGACCGCAGTTTTATAGGGAGAAAATGTTTAGCAGTTCAAAGGTGTTCTGTCATTGAATAGAAGGTGGTTTGTAAATCACTGTTGCAGATTTGAAAGTTCATCTACTGCAGTCAAAAATCAGCCTTTATTTGTTGCTCTCTTTTCAAGCAAAAACTCAAATGCAGTCCTCCAGAGAAATTGCTCCAATTTTAGAGGTTAGAAGCTGTTTAAACATGAACTTAAAGCTTAGATTTGGTTGCGTCTCCTTTGCATTCAGTGACTCTATCTCCATTGCTGTTAATAGGCCTGTACTTGTGTCTGAAGCTGGATTAAGGGCGTGTGTATCCTACGTTTTGACAATTTAAAAAGTCATGGATTGTCTTAAATTTAAGTTCCTGAACAACTTCACAATAACTCTGACATTCATTTCAAAATAACAGAGTGAAACAATGACAAACACAGTTGTGTTTTAATACTGTTTGTACATAAACTAGATGCTGGCTTTATACTGTAAATTTAACTCCTTTGGGCTCTGTTAGCTGTTAAGTTTTACCACTGCTGACACGCTACTACCCTGCAATCTCATAAATTACTCATCACTTGATTTCTACTCAGAGGTCCAATACATAATTCAGAAAATGTACATACTGTAGTATCATAAAGGAGTAGATTGAAATCCCGGCTTTATTGGTGTTTTAACTCATACTACTCTTGGGTAGAATATGGAAAAGTGCAGCATGGGAGTTTGCTTTTACAAGTCGAGCGCAGTGGGAGGATTATCTTTCCCGAGGTTGCTACAATCTTCTCAGGTCTCTGAATGGCTTTTCTATATGCTCTCCAACTGCATAATACCAACTCCAACCAAGTCGGTGCTGTCTCAAGGGCAAAACCTGAATAGGGAGTAGCTCACTGCCCTGTTGATAGATGAAGTTCATCCATGTGCCAAGTTCAACAAGTCAGCTGCTCTTCCCTTGCCATGCACCCCATCAGCCTTTCTTTCTGCATACTAGTCTATGTGCCCCCTGCTATTGCACTCATCTTCTCCCTTTTCAAATGGTAATAGCAGTGAACCATGCTGGAGCTCTTCGGCTAGGAGTGAACGCTCTCTTCTGAGAAGAAAAATTATGGATGGTCACGCAGAGTTTTTAAGGTTTGGCCCAGCAGGCACCAAGAATTTTGCCTTGTGGCTGAATCATTTTGGCCACAGTCTCAGCAGCTTACCGCAATACACCATGGGTCTCTGGCTATTGTTATTATGCATAATGGAACAAAATCCAGTTTCAGTGCCCTCTCTGTACCCTCACCCCCCCCCCTCACTTTTTGCTCCATAACCACTGATGTAGGGGATGTTGCCTGGCTTCTGCATGCTAGTGTGTTGACAACTGCGCATACTAAATTAAATTTGCCTCTTGAGCAACATAAACAACTCACATCCACTTTTGTTTTGTTTTTTTGTTTTGTTCCCCCCGCCCTTCTCATCAAAGCTCGTTTAGCCAAAGGACAGACAATGACTATCAAAAGCTGAGCTCCAGCAAGGCTGCTCTTGGCGTGTTTGGTTTGTGGGAAGCAAGGACATGATCACACATAAACTACAGAGAAAGAAGAGACATAAATTTGCAACTGTCTTCTATTGTTTCATAGTTTGCCTATTCATCCCACAACCATCAGCTGTCAGTACACCTGCCAGATAATAAACAGAGGGCATTTCCCCCCTGCAGCAGTTTCAAAATGATTTTCAAAAAATTGTATCCAAAACCACAATATTTGCATCACAGTCTTTATTTTATTTAATTTTTTTGTGAAACATTTTCTTTCTATAGTTGACTGCAAATGTGTTCTAACTGAAAAACAGAAGAATGAGGGAAAACCAAAATGTGGCAAATGTTGACTGCTCTAAACATAAAACATTAAAAATATGCAGCTGCATATAAGGAATGCATTAAAGGCATGCATCACAGCTGTGCCAGTGGGAAATTTTTTAAAATATTGCCTGTTATAGGAAATATATAACAGAACAATGTAATCAGCTGCCACTGCCATGAGTTTCTCATCTTGAGAGAAAACTGCAACTCTACCTCGGTGGACTGCTCCACTCCCGATTCTGGCTTGCAGCCTCAGTTTTCTCACTGTAGTGGCACATGTATTAGTTTTCCACCTGCTGCAGGTTTGGTTATAGTAACCCTTAAGCTCACAGCGGATCTCCACAGCACAAGGTGGACGGTTGTTGCCAACTGCCATCCACAGCGGTGGAGTTGAAGCACTGCAACTCCATCTGCATTACCATGGGGCAACCTGGAGAATGGAGGCTCCCTGGCCAGCAATTCAAGTAGTGGGGAAAACACAATAGAAGAAGGCCCAGGAGTAACTGGTTAGCCACTGAGCATTCAAAATGCATGCAAGATAATTGTCCACTAGGAAGTCAATAGTGGATGGAATTATTCTTATGAATGAATAAATATTGGCAGCCATTAATATACTACAGCAGTCCACTTAATTCAAGTCATTGTATGGGTAAATGTTGCTCTGTGTGATCCGTTTACATGTAACTCTTTGATTAGCTGATCACAAGTCTGATTGACTGAAGTAAGAACTAAAAGTGTTTAAGTGTAAATGCAACATTATAGCAATATTTTAATTCTATTTTTTGTTTTATGGCTTCTGTCCCTAATTCTTACAAATCCGAACCTTTCGTGTCTCATAGTCATTAGGTGTTCATGTGTGCTTGGCGGTTAAGCTTTAAAATCACTTCCAGGTGCATGAAGATTTTCAATGAGGCAGCTAAAACTTCGGCTTTGGTCTGCTGCGCTGAACTCTTGCAATGTAGGGAAACTGGTTTGTTGGACATAGTCTAAGATGCATTTACCGTATATTACCTGGCAGTTGTTCTTTAAGGTTCGACTTGCATAGAGTAATGATAAAGTACTGGCTGCACAGGTCAGCACAAGGAAGTGATCCCCAACCTAAATATAATCTTGGCAGCACTGCATTTTAAAAACAGCCAGACATGTTCATGTAGGCAGTAAAATAAAAAGCACTTATTAAGTTGTTGTCAACATAAATAAGTTTGTGTGTGAGCTGTGAGCCAGCAGTTAAATCAGTTCTTGGCCACTTTCCAAACCTGTTATACTGCACTGTATTTACTGATAAATTGTAGGTTGATTTTTTTTTTCTTCTCTTTTCTTTTCAATCCCTTCATGAGGTTCAGGGTTCCTCCAAAGCAGCATTTTGTAACTAGGCCTGCATGTGAAAGGGGCTACAAGTTCCTGGCGTTCATCTAGGAAAAAATTCAAAGTACAACAGTCCAGTGCTTATTCTTGCAAATTACACCAAACAAATTGGGTACAGAGACAGAGGCTGTTGAGAGAGGACAAGCCAGACTAGATGACCATCTGGCCTTCGCAGTGTCAGTGACCCAACCAATGTGCTGTTGATCTTTTTCCTTTAAATAACTCCAGTCTTTATTGCTGCAGCCTTTATCAGAACCTCAGATCATGGAAGAATAACTCTGGGTTGTAAACAGTGGGTTATTCTCTTGATTACAGTTGTGTGCTAGTGTGTGTGCATGAGTGGAATCTTGTTGATTGTCTACACAAGCTGATTTGTGGGAGAGAGGGATAGATGGACAAAGCAAATTGAGGTGGGGAGTGGAGTTGTTGACTGCCAAGTTGTAGACTCGCTATGTAACTTGTCTAAAGCTTTCTACATAAGTGATTTTTTTTCCTTCTTCTTCTTCTTGGAGCTTTTCACAACACAAAAAGGCAGCAAAGCAACAACTGGGATTCTCTCAAAAGAGATCCATCTGAAGCTGGCACCTCTCTGAAATGATCCTCTCTCGCTTCAGAACGCTCTGGTACGGTCTAACGAGCCTCTCGAGTTGAAGATTGTGTTGTGCGTTTTGTTATTTTGAAGCATTTCTTAATAATTAAAGCCTAAGGTTAAGTAACACAAACTTTCCTTTTACTTGCTTATTTTTCTTCCTGTTGGGACCAAAGGCTGGTTCACAGTATGAAGGTAAGGCAGCAGCATGCTCAGCTACAGTCATGTCTCCCAGGGGTGCGGCAGCATGGTGTTACTGCCATTGGATTTCAGTATGGAAAACATGGCTGCTCTCGCAGAATCCAGGGGGGTGATAAAAAGTTAGCAAAACAATGCCCAAATGCTTTTTAATTTTTATTTTTGTCTGTCTTTTACTGTTTATTACTGGTGTGAAAATGACAAATGCAGGAACAGTTAGCCAGGAGGGAAATTCTAGGACTTTATAATAATTAAGTCATTTGAGTAAGAGGGTGGCAGCTTTGAGATTTTCAGGGTTTTATTGTAAAACATTCCCACTCACATTTCCACTGGCTGTGACTCTTAATTAAATGCAGCCTTTAAGCAACTTTTTTCTAATTCATGACTGTGTGATGACAGAGACAGAAGAAATCCTGTCTCTGCAGCAGAAAATGTAAATGTCTGGTGCTTAATGCATGTTTAATGCTACATTTATCCAAATGTTGCCTCCTGTCCTGGTCTCAGCTCAGCTCTGTTTGTCATTTTTTTCTTTCTGTAGCTTCTCTCTTGGTGTCCCTCCCTTTCTCCTCTGTTCTCTGCTCCTCCCTGTCATCACCTTGGCAAAAACCCTTTCACAGGCCCTGAAACACTTAATTGACTTTTCATTGGCACAAGCTGTAATTGGCTTTTAATCACCGTTTTACATCATGTTTTGAAATTCAAATCAGCAGTGTCAGCTCAGAGAAAGGGGCCTCTTCAGTGCTTTGCTGTCATTCACCGACGCTACAAGAGGAGCGTCTCAGTATTGATGGCGTGTTTAACATCTTTCACTTGCTAAGTGACTGAACGGAAACAGTGTTATCACAAGTCTCGGAAGAATCAGACATGATAGAAAAACATTTGGATTCTCTCTGCACGCTTTCTGACAGCCAGCTCTTAGGAGATGTTAACACCCCCCTTGCTCAAGATGAATTTAATTCAGTTGCAGCCACCTTTCCCTCTCCATTCAACGTTCATGCACATAGTCATCAAAAACCTCTTTAAAAAAAAAAAAGACAGCATCAATTGCTATGCAAACATTGTTTTTTGTTCTTATAGTCTCTGTAATGTAACTATACAGAGAGAAATGTGTATATAGGTTTATTGCAATCAATATGTTCCATTTTTAGATTTACCATGGATTTGGCTGAAGGCCACATCGGGCATGATGTGCACTGAGAGCCCCGTTCGATAAGTCAGGGTCAGTCTTCCACCTCCGCTCAACGCTCTAAAAGCAGTTCCCACGCTCTCTGTTACCAGTAGATGAGAGATGAGAGCAGGCATGTACCCTTGGATGGCATCAGTTTTACAGTACGTTATAAAAAAAATAAATGAAATTAATTTCTCTTTGTTCTGACCAGCTATGAACCTGGCAGTGAAACCTGGGTGCTGTAAACTCGTGTACTTGAACATGTCCCGGTGTTATTTGTGCTCTGCTTGCATAGCAAACATGTCCAATCCCTTGATGATTCCAAGCTCCAGCCCTTTCTCACGTTGGTTAGAGTGCCATAGGAGACGAGGATTAGCATGCATAAGCGTGTGTGTGTGTGTGTGTGTGTTCTCTACGGTCTCCTTTTCAACTTTTTTTTTTTTTACTTTTTTGTTTTTTTTGTTATTCCACATCAACCCTCTCTCTTTTGTCAATTCCTGTCACTTTCTCCATTTCCTCCTTACATTTTCTCCTTTTTGCTCCTCTGTTTTCACTCTCTCCTCTCTCTGGTAGCTGAATGATCGGGAGTGACGTTTAGCAACTCTTCAGCCGCCAGGAAGGCTTTGGGAGAGCGCCCGCTCTTTTAGAGCATCCGTGATGCTCCCCAACAAATTGTGACACTAAGACGAAATGTAAGCTGGCAGCCAGCGTGTAAACCATTCAACTCCTTAGACCCTGGACAGGTTTTTTTTTTTTTTTCTCTCTGCTTCGTAAGACTTATTCCATTCTCCTTTCACTCTCCCCCAGCACCCAGCTGGAGAATGGAAAAGAATTTATTTATTTTTGCAGAAAGAGAAAGCTGAGGAAACCCTGTTGCTCCATAACGCCTCCTACCACATTCCTTTAGCTGCTCCAATGTCTTTCCTTCATTTAGGAAGTAATTCAAAGATTTAAACTCTTCTTTCCCACTCACTTCTGTCTCACACACACACACCCCCACACACAAAAAAAACAACTTTCCTTTCAGTTTTCATTATCATTGAGCTGTCAAGACAAAGCCTCCTTAACCCCTGTTGTAAATCACAGCTCTCACCTCAGCAGGAGGGATTCATTTTCCAATTTACTCGCCACATGTGATTAATTTTAGTTGGATTGTGAGGGAGGCAGGCATGACTTCCAAGTAATTTATATATTGCATAATATTGAATTGTAACTTTAGGTCATTGTTCAGGCATTATGTAAACTATATATCATCAAAAATCATCCGACTGTAGTAATACACAACCAGAAACTGAAATGGGGACACTAATAAATATTTCTGATTTTGTCACATGACCGCCTCATTATGGACTGTTAACCAGTAGCTGAAATAACCATCCAACTGCACTACTGTAGTTCAATAATTCTGATATTCTGAAACACTTTAAAGTCAGCTGCATTTGGAGGATTGTTGCTGCTAACATTGTTGCTAAATCCTGACGTACATATACCAGTTTCTTGTAATACTAATACACATAAGAGTTGCCTGCTGTACACCAACACACAAGGCAGCTTGCGCCCATCATAAATATCATTTTCAATATCAGTTTTTTTTTTTTTACAGTGCATAATATCACCAAAAGATTCCAGGAATCTGGGGAAATCTCTTTGTGCAAGCAACAAGGCATCAGTATTGGATGCCCGGGTTCTTCGGGCCCTCAGGTGACACTGCATTAGTAACAGGAGCATAGAGCAACATATGCTTCCATCAAGACAGCGTCTCCTTCAGAGAAGGCTCAACCATATACTGCATCTGTAACAGCAGCATGGGTTCATAGTGGAAGACTCCAGGTGCTGAACTGGCCTGCCTGCAGTGCAGACTTTTCACCAACTGAGAAAATTTGGCACGTCATGAAACAAAAAATACGACACAAGATTTGGGGCTGTTGAGCAGCTAGAATCCTATATCCGACGACAATGAGGCATTCTTCTCTCAAAGGACCGGAAGCTGCTCTTCTCCATTCAGATGTTTAGGACTGGAAGAAGAGGGGATGTTGCACAATGGCCCTGTCACAACTTTTTTTTCTTTTTTTTTGCTGCCATCAGCAGGTGTCCATTGAAGCGTCCGCTCAGTAACTCGAGAACCATTCGGCCTACACTTACCAAACTTCATGAGTAGATGGCTTATGACCAAAGCAAGGTTGGGATTGTGTATGGGGTCACTGGAGTCAAGGTGAAAGGTCAAGGTCTTATGGTTAAATCTAAGAACTCATTTCAAGAATTTTGATGAAACCTTGCACGATTATTCTCCATATCAAGACATTATGCAAAGATCAACTCCTAGTGGTGAAGATCAAAGGTCAAGGTCACATAATTATTAACTTTGTTTTTCCTGTGACAACAAACAGGGTTAATACAGTGAAACAGGCGAGTTTTGCCCCACAAATTTTTGAAATTTGTAAAAAAATAAAAATATCATTTCAGTGAATTACTTTCCTTTCGCATATATCACATATTGTACAAGTAAAACATTTGAAAGTTTAGCTCTATAGGCTAACATTTTGATGTTTTCTATTCTATTGTGAATAAACAATGGGTCTGAGGTGTTCATATCACTGCTTTCTGTTTTTATATACATGTCGCCCCAGCTTTTTTGGGGTTGTATGTGAGAAGTGCACCAGATGGCTGGTGGGAGGATAATGATAGGGAAGGATAAGGGGTCTCCTTTAGGGATAATCCCTTATTACTATCAAGTTCCAGTTGACTTCAATAAAAGTTAGACGTTCCTAATGTAAAATGGTCACAGTAGGGTGCCACTCTAGCTGTTTCACTTGATGACCCATATACCGAAGGCTAGAATCCTTACTGCAGGGGCCTGGGCTCGAATTTGCCGCAGCCCATCTCCTGCATGTCATTCGCCTTCTCCTTCATTCTCTACTCTCAGCACTGTTTTTGCCCAAAAAATACCCAAAAAATAAGATATTTAAAAAAAAAAAAGCTCACTGTAGTAGAAATTGTTGTTGGTGATAAATCAGCTGTTTATATGGTGTTTCTCAAAATCAATCCACCATTACTTTAGCTTATCAATCAATGGGAATTTAATTAAGGAGACTGAGCTGTCCTGTTTTGGCATCCAGGGAAGATGTGTATGTAGGACAAGGGCATAGCTAGCTTAAAAACCTGTAGGCTGCTGTACCAGTAAATATAGCAACTGATTGAGCGGGAAAACCACAGACTTAAATGCCAGTGGTTAAAACCACACGCACAGTGTAAAGTGTCACTCTTACATTAGCTCAGTGTTTCAGCAACCTCTCATATTAAGCTTCAGCAGGTCTTCTGTCCAACCCTTCATTACTGATGCCCCATTATCAGAGTCTTTGTCGCTCTGAGGCTATGAAACCGGGCTGATAACGAGGCCTGCCATTTGAAAGGCCACAGTATTCTCACTGTGTCATGTCTCATTACAAACCACCATGATATTTGTTTACACTCCTCTCCTGGCCCCTGAGCTCTCTTATCAAGACCTTTTTTTTTCTTCTTTTTTTTGTAAGAGCCTCAGCAGCCTAAAACACCTTCATCAGAGATGTGTCTCACAATTTCTGCATTAGTGTGAAGTGCACTTGCAGTTTATATTATCCATCCTCTGCTGCCCCTTCCCCAGTGATTTTTTTTTCTTCAGCTAGATGAGGCTTATTTCTAAACAATTGCACTGATTGGAATCTATTCCAGCTAAAAGAACAACAACAACAAGGGGGAAAAAAAAAGGAAAGCAACAACAACAAAAAAAAAAGCTCAATCTGAAATGAAGCCATTCATCACAGAGAAACGGCATAAGAGAAGGGCAGGAGCGGGAGAATGCTAAGAGAAAATGCTCGGGGTGGAGGCAACAGGAGAGAAATCTATGCTGAAGAAGCAAACAAAGCATGACACCCTTTGCCTGACAGAAGTTCGCCATCCCCTGCTCTCCTCACGAGGATGTGACATTTAAGAGGGTGGTGTCTTGTTATTGCAGGCCTAATTAACATTCCACGATATGCCAGCTGGAGATGGACACCCTGCCAGTGCCGTCCCCCTTTTCACCCTCAGTCGTGTTTGTCCATGAAGTTCTTTGCTTTCTCTAAGTGTAACTGGCTCTGTGTTCCCTCATGCCCTGAGGTCTTTATTGTGTGACGATGCACACGGGCTCTGCCAATGTCGTCTCAAATGTTCCACTGTGGTCAGTCTATTTGCCATTGCCAGAGGTGTCAGGCAGCAGTAACCATGGTGACAGTGTAAGGTCTGAATTGTTGGAGGTGTTGGAGCCCTCGGGGGCTCTGCAGATCTAACTTACAAGAATCTGTTGTGCCCAGTGAACTTTCTCTGTGAGGTCAGTCTGTGTGACAAATGTCAAAAGTGTCGGGAACCATATCCCAGCAACCAGTGCAGGAACTGTAAAAGTTTTTTTTTTTTAAATTTATTTATTTTTTATATGAGACATTTTTCAATGAAATGCTTTTTTTTTTTCTTTTTTTTTAAATATATCAAAGTGGTGGTGTCTTTGGATGTTTCTTTTTGGTAGTTTTGCTTCCACCATGAATATTTATTTATTAATTTTTTTTAAGAATGGGTTTAGCAGCGAATTCCCGTCTGAAATGACCAAATCAGATTGGTTAAACTTAAAGATCCCAAAGCAACTGTAAAATAAACGGTCAACTTCAGCCTAAGAACGCCCGCTATAAGTTCCAAGCTGCCGTTTTTAGAACGGATTTAGCAAAGCATTCCTCTCTGAAATGACCAAATAAATTGGGTTTAAATCAGTAAGCTGATTACTGCATACTCTGATTACAGGTTGAATCACCCATACTGTTTATAAAAGCTGGACGCAGCAACTGTGACGATACTTAAATCATATGCTAGCGATTTGCCAAACACAGAAAAACTTTGCTTTACTTGCATACTTACATATTTATATATGCAATTTTTTTTCTTTATGCCAGTGCCATTTTTATATAAACATTAGACTTCTGTGTTTTGCGAGTCGAAGAGTCACCCCCCTGCTGGCCACTAAAAAGAATTAGAGGTTTAAGGAAAATACCCCATTGGCTTTACTGTTCAGACCTGGTTGCTATGACCATCATTTATATGCATTTCTCTACAGTTTATGATTAGGAAGAAATCTGGGATTTAGTTACTCCCTGTCCATCACTGCTTTCCAGAAGGAGCTCAAAACATTTAGCGTGTGTCAATAAGGAGCTGTGTGATAGGGCGAGGGGCACGGAACTGAAAGAGAATTTTTATTTATTTACTGACTGATTTATTTGTATGTTTGGTGTTGGTACAGGTGCTACACTTTAACTTAATGCTAACACGTTATCCTTTTTTGCATAAAACATTGGAAGCGTTCAGCGATGGATATAGAAACGGACTTTATTAATCCCACACTGGGGAAGTTTGCTTGTCACAGCAGCATCAGGGTCTGAATGAAGTAAATTAGAAATATTATAAAAAGCTTGACATATTGTGCTGTGTTCAGAACCTTTGTGCGGAAAAGTGTGATACACCCAGCATTAACACAAACGGTTGTGTGTGCCCCTTAACCAAATAATATAGCATGAAGCCGTGCACAGAATCTACTTCTGAATTTTTCAGATTAACCAAAAATACACCAAACAAATAGGCCGCCTCCTGGTTTTAGCACATGTGTATGTGCTTTATTGGGATTTATTCATCACCTCACTGTTTGGCTACTTACCAGCAGTGCATGCGAGTATTGAGCTTGTGGAGATGATAGAATTGCAGGACTTGCTGTGCCAGGCTGGAACAATAGACGATGAAAATAAGAGCGGGGCTTGTGGCGGGGGGGGGGGTCGTTGTCACTCGTGTGAAAGATAGATGCCACACAGAGCCTGGGCTGAAAGTGGGACAGGTCTCAGAAGGACAACAGGGAGACAAAGGGCCAAGATTCCAAATAGCTCCAGAATCAGCAGTCTGAGGACATCTTTCAAGGACTGACTCCTCAGTCCTCTGTTTCGTTCTTCAAGACATGCCAGTCTAATAAATAATAAGCACGAGTGGGTTGGTTTTGAAGTTTACGGCCCCTTCTCTGCTGTCAGTTCAAATCAAACTCCAATTTAGATTGTATTCCTCTGTGCATTTGTGCCTCTAACTGTAGAGTTTTCTCCCACTGGTAGTAAATTCCAGTGACATTTCATTGTCTTTGATATCCTTGATTGTGTACTCCACCTCAACTAAAACACAGCCTCGGAGTCTGTGCAGGTCTCTGCGGACTGTCTCCACTGATCAATTCCTCAGCCCATCTGTCTGCCAGGCTTATTCACAGGGCCGCACCATAGGCAGACGAACTCTCACGGCAGGAGTCTTCATTAAACCAATCCTCCCTACCTCCTCCTCTCCCTCCCTCCCCTCCTTTTTTCTATCTCTCCGCAGGCCTGGGGAAAGTTAATGAGAAGATTCGATCATCTGGCGCCCCCACCTTCCTCAACTCCGTCCTCTTATCCCAGCCATTGTCTTCACCCAGTGCCGCTGTGACTCATTCACAAAGTTGGACATTGGTGAGTCAATAATGATCTGACTGCGGTTGTGTTTTGATAGCGGTTGTATCAGTTAATTCTAGAAATATTGCTAACTGTTGATGTTTCAGATGTGACTACAACAGTATTGATGGCTTTATCAGTTGCAGCAATTTTTGTTGTGCCTTATGTTCACACCATAACTTGATTAAGTCATTAGCTGCTAAATAATCGGTTTATATTGATTGTAGTCGGAAAAACTAACGATGGAAAGCCATCCTATCTTTTCTCGTCATCGATTACTTGTAAAACCTTAACAATAGCTTCACCTCTTTGTTGAGAAACTTTCACCATCAGAACCCTTATATTTTGAATTTCTTTCTACCTGCTGCTATGCTGTGCTTTGTGAGAGGCGAGGGGGGTGTTGGTTTGGCTCACTTGTCCTGCCAGAGAAATGGATTTGCCATGATGGATGGCACTGTACAGGTCTCGGCCTGTTGCTGAATCACAGCTTTAAACTAATTTTGTGGGCACAGCAGAGCCGTTGTGCTTTGTGCCCGAGCTTGGGACCTGGCTCATCTAACAGCCCAGCTGAAGCTTGCATGCCAATTACACCCTTACTCTCCCATTTGCCAAGAAGAGCAGGCAAAGCAAGAAAATAAAGTATCTGCTGACTTGCTGAGGCAAACACTTTGCTTTAGTGCCCCTGTAATTCAGTAACATAGGTATCGGCCACAGGCTGTAACTGAGTTAATTTAATTCTACTCGTCATTGTCGCTTTTGTGTCCTGTAAAAATTGTTAACTTAAGTGTAATTCTTTTATAGCAGCAATTTCTGCTTGATTCCCCACATCTTGGACATGTTGACATGGGCTCAGGTTTGTCTTAAACTTCCAAACTCAGTGAATACGGTTTATCCTGTGTATACTATGGAAAGTGATGCAAAACTCAAAGTGAAGAAATGTCCAAGTTTTTATTGATGGAATTAATTTTGCTCAAGATACTTTCATGTCACTCCTTGGTTTTAATTTTCCATAGACCGCTGCACTTGCATGTGACTAGCTTTCATTAGAAGTTTGGCATTGTGTGACAGGAAATGTCTTGAATTCAAGGTCCACATCGCAGCAAGGAGGAAGGTTTATTGTGTAGTGTTTTGATCTTGAGTTCATGCTCTAATTACTGGTTTCACGGTCTTCTTTATGGCTCTTCAACTTAATAATTTCTTCATAAGATTTTAATGTAGCAATGGAAGCCAAGACAGGATTGTGAAGTTGCAGATGGACTCACCTGCATGTGTCAAAAGAAAAAATCAGATACTTTCACATTGCTGGATGTCATCCCAATCTGATATTTGGTGCCTTCATTTATTTATATATACACACCATATCTGCCTTCGCACGCATATGAACTTGAGTGACATCCCATTCTTAATCCATAGGGTTTAATATGATGCCGACCCACCCTTTGCAGCTATAACAGCTTCAACTCTTCTGGGAAGGCTTTCCGCAAGGTTTAGGAGTGTGTTTAGGACAGTCAAGTTCTTCCACACCAAACTCACTCATCCATGTCTTTATGGACCTGCTTAGTTCACTGGTGTGCAGTCATGTTGGAATAGGAAGGGGCCATCAGCAAACTGTGCCGACAAAGTTGGGAGCATGAAATTGTCAACAATGTCTTGGTATGCTGAAGCATTAAGAGTTCCTTTCGCTCGAACTAAGGGGCCAAGCCCAACTCCTGAAAAACAAACCCACTCCATAATCCCCCCTCCATCAAACTTTACACTTGGCTCAATGCAGTCAGACAGGTGCTGCTCGTGGCAACCACCAACCCAGACTCATCCATGATTCCAGACAGAAGCATGACTCGTCACTCCAGTGAAGACACCTCCACTAGTCTAAAATCCAGTGGCGGCGTGCTTTACCACTGCATCGAACGCTTTGCATTGTGCTTGGTGATGAAAAGCTTGGATGCAGCTGCTTGGAAGTGCAAACCCATTCCATGAAGCTCTCTACGCACTGTTTTTGAGCTAATCTGAAGGCCACGTGAAGTTTGGAGGTCTGCAATTGACTCCGCAGAAAGCTGGTGACCTCTGTGCACTATGCACCTCAGCCATCCACTTACCCCGCTCTGTGATTTTACGTGGCCTACCGCTCTGTGGCTGAGTTGCTGCTGTTCCCAGTCATTTGCGCTTTGTTATAATACTACTAACAGTTCACTGCAGAAAACTGGACTTGTTGCACAGGTGGCATCCTATCACGGTATCACTGTGGAATTCACTGAGCTCCTGAGAGCGACACATTCTTTGACTAATGTTTGTAGAAGCAGTCTGCATGCCTAGGTGCTTGATTTTATACACCTGTGGCCATGGAAGTGACTGGAACACCTGAATTCAATGATTTGGGTGGGTGAGTGAATACTTTTGGCAATAGAGTGTATATATCGACACACACACACCCACACACAAACGTAGGGCTACATAGGGATTTAATTTACTCTTGTGATGCAACAACCATAAAGAATGAGCATAAACTGATTTAAATCAAGGTGCTTTTAGTCATGGTGAGTAAATGTAAACAGCCTAAAGGTGTGTTTGCTATGTTTGGGGGTATAATTAATCATGATTGTGCTCTTGACTCCAATCTCTTTGTGACTGTTTTGCATTATTGTGCTTTTAATTTACTGTGTGAGAATTTTGACTTTGGGCGCTTTCAGAGTGAGACGTGACAACGGCAGCAGCTGCCATTTATTGTGCACGGCTCTCAGCAGATTACGAAGCGGCCTGCTCTGCATCCAGCAGCAAAATGTTTGATATGGTCAAACTTCAGCAGCGGCAGCAGAGGATCGGGAGGGAAAAGCTGTGCTCGTTCACGGTTCTCTACCCCCACAATGCCCTCTCTCTGTTCTCTGGTCAGAAATGTCATGGGGGTAAAACGGCACTGTGGTGCCATGTTTTTGATGCTTGGGCCTTTTTTCACACCAACATTCTGACTTGTCACAGTAGGGTGTATAATGGTGACTACATCCATTCAGCAGCAGTTGGGCTTTTGAACACGCTGCTTCACTGTCATTACTTAGTGGGACGTCCATGCTGAGCTCAGACTGCACAATATTTTTGTTTGTTATGATGGCCACCATTTCAGATAAGACGATTAGAGCCATAAAAGCTTTCCTTTTCATTTCTTTGTGTCACTCAAGCTTGCCGGCTTTCACAACACGCATGATGTCAGCGGAAAGAGTCTAGTTAGAGTTGACAATAAACAGGTTGGCAACATAAGCGGTGGGTATAATAATGGCTGTCTATTCTGCTTTGCAGTTCCACCTACCTAAACTATATGATGAAGCAGTCATTGGAAGACTTCAGGAAAAAAAAATATCCAATCTACTCTTCATTCTGCAGGGACATTGAGTTCCAATATGGCATCATGGTGGCAGTAGGTGATTGATAAATCTGGTTCCTGTAGAAAATTGCATCTTACAAGCACAAAGGAGCTTCAGTGTTTTTATGTGTAAAACTGATGCAGCCTTTTAATGCTGAGCCCAGTTTAGAGGAAAGTTTGCTGCCAACAGTATACTTGTTTGTCACAGTGATGATGTGTTTTGGGGTGGATTTACCCCATAAGAATTGGTAAAGCATTCTCTCCTCTTAGGACAGCTTTATTGATGGCCTGTCACAATGCAGGTAGTGCTAGTAGGTGAGAGAAACATTAAAGTGACAGTATTGTTCTCCCGCTATCTTTGTGCACCCACCAAAAACTCCCCGGCCATCTCATCTCTCCTCCTCATTTAGAATCAGACGCGGGGATCCGTGGCAGCAGTGTGTGACCTGGGACCTGTTTGGGTCTGTAATGCATTAAGATGAATACAGCCATCCCACTGTCAGATGATAAATGGTGGGCTGCAGGGAAGGCTCTTCACTATGTAAAAGAGGTGCTTGCAGACATGGCACTTTCATCAATCAGAATGGGGAAACCGTGTAATGTTTTTACACCACAGAAAGACATACAGTCTCTTTCTATGCAGCACACAGATGAAACCTCTCTTTCCGTTTAGATAATGCTTTTCGCCCTCTGTGTTAAAAGGAACGTGACTTGGGTGCCATAATGAAATATTTACGTGGATAAAGTCCTCATTCTGAGCTTCATTCAACATAATCCCACTGTGTAATCAGCTGTCCTTACACAGGTATAACATTGCCTTATCTGCTCTATGATTTTTCAGTTTCGCTCAGACGGCAGTATCAAGGTCTCAATTAAAGTGACACCTGGTATCTCACATTCACACATTCTCGCAAAACCCCCGGCAGAGCTCTCTGACAGCACGCCTGGAGCTGCTTAGTCAACACTTAAGAAACCCTGGAGATGATTTTGGGAAAGGTGCAATGCCCCCGGTGGAGTGACAGTGTGTTGCAGCATAGTCTGCCAGCCTCTGAGATTACGACAGCAGACGGGTTTATGTGGAGCACACACGAGTGAGCCGTGTCAGTCCCAGGTCACAGGTAGAGAAGGCAAAAGGCAAAGTTTTTGGTTATTTTACTTTTATTCGTTCTCTGTGTTTTCTGTTGTGATAAAGGATCCTGTGTTGTTTTGGGATTTTGCTTGTGGTAATATCTAGATTAGTCTTTAATGTCCTCCAGCTGGTTTCCCAGTCATGGATTAAACATGGTCCTAGACTAAAAGGAAAAAGTCAATGAAGACCACAATAGGAAAAAGTATTTAGTCCAGGATTAGACATAATCCCTGTACGGGAAACTGGGCCCTTGTGTTTGAGGAGCCCATTTAAGTGCCTCCGCTCAATAAAATGTGTGTTTTTTGTCCTTTAATTGTTTTCTAAATCACTAATATCACTACCCACACATATGTTAATTATACCATTCCTCAGTGCTACTCCCTCTGGTATTCTCTTGCTTTCGCTGCAAACGGTGCTTTCTTATAGCTCAGAGGATCAAATCATTCTCCTGCTTTTTTTTTTTTTTTTGTCCTTTGCTGCTAATCTCCTCCCAGAACCTACTGTATCTCTACCTCCCTTTTCTCACATCTCTTCCTTCACGTTGCTACCCTCTCATTCTCTCTGCGTGTGGTCGTTGAGTCGTGGCAGTTATTGTGGCAGGAGGTGTGGTGTAACCCCGGCTGTTTTGGCAGATAAGCCTCAGCCTGCCCACCTGCTTCCCCGCTGCTTGTCAGCCAAATAGGACTCGCACTGTCACTGACATTCATTCGGCTGCAGGAGGTTGCCTCCTCGACGGATCCGCCACAGCCGCCTCAGCGCCTCTAATTTTCATGCATGAGAAGGCCGAAGAGCTTTCGAACCTCCTTGAAACAAACAGCAAAAGTCTCAAAAGAATTAAACCAGTGAGTGTTAAAATTGCTCCCTGTCAGTTTGAGATTAATTTTACATTTATTTTCACTCAACCTTGTCTCACCTGTGGAGAGCAGAATGTTGCTTTTTTTCCATTCCTGCTATAATGCCAACACAGTGGATAAAGGAAAAGTTACATCAGTGACGACAGATTTTGGTGATCGAGCTGTTAAATCTTTGCGGTTTTTTTGTTTTTAATCAAACTTCCCAAATGTGACAATTTGCATCTTTTGTCTGAACTGTATCCAGTCAGTCTGTATTTAGACTGTAACCCTACAAAATGATTGACAAAAAGAGGGATAAAGGATGGAGTTCAGTGACACTAAAAGCATTTGTGACTTGCTATTAAAAAAAAAAAAATCTATTAGAATGAAGTTTGTCATTTTAGATTTAGTTTCATCAAAATCAGGGGGCAGCAATTTTAAAAAAAAATGTATCGATGAAATAGTCTTTTTGGTCAGCAGCACAGGTTTCACCTGTTTCTCTTGGATGCTTTTATTTACAGTTCTCTTGCTTAAGGGCATCTTAATTTGAAATTTTAAAGCTAACGTGTTATGCCTGTGAAACTGGATGACAGCAGCTTGAGCAACACTGAAACCTATCAAGTATAGTGTTGTGCATACAGACTGTGTAACCATATGCCTCTCAGGCACTCATGTGAACACGGGCCTTTAGTGCTATAATTTCTTTTAATTGATTTGTTACTGCACTAATGGTGGTTATAATATTGAGTTGTCTCCTTTGATGATCCAATCACCGTCGCTGTCAGGAAGGCGCTCGGCACGCTTCCTGAACTACGAACGCGGGTATTGAAGCTGGTTGTACATTTGTGGATTTACAGCCCTGAGTGGCAGAGCGGTAGGAGCTATATTTCTGTGCCTTGAGCCAAAGAAGTGATTGCCTGCTGAATAGTTCTATGGTAAAGGTCAGTAAACAGTGGCTAGGTTATTGTGTGGCAGATTGAAAAGGAAATTATTTTGCGGTGGAGACGGGGAGGTGTGTGTTTGCATG
Source organism: Pterophyllum scalare (assembly GCA_024447675.2). Classification (NCBI taxonomy): domain Eukaryota; kingdom Metazoa; phylum Chordata; class Actinopteri; order Cichliformes; family Cichlidae; genus Pterophyllum; species Pterophyllum scalare. Next base: position 41,084 of record JAMQGT020012564.1, on the reverse strand, counting down.
TACTGTTTTTATGTGTGAAATTGTGTGAGGCGCAGCCCCGTGCGTGTTGCTTTCCGTTGTGGGTTTCTCTTGGCGGTGAGTCTTCCAGCTGGCCTGTCAGTGTTAGTCAGCCTACAGGGCTGTGAAATGACCCACCACAGGGCTCACCTGGGGCACGGCAACCTCTTTTAGCTTTTCCCTTCACACTGTTGCTCCCTAACTATGTTTTATTCCTTTTCCTCCCTGCATTCTAACTGCTTTATATTCACTCGCCACACCTCATTCACTCAGTCTTTTCACTCTTTCACACAGACAGAATTGCTGTACTTTCTCTCTATTCTCCAGAGACTTAATGTTTCCTGTTTGGATCCTGCTTGCAAGGCTTCAATAAGAATCGCTTAATGAAGTAAGAGGGGAGATACAGACCCCCATTTTTTTTCTTCTTTTCATAGACTACTGAAAATGTTCCAGGAATAGGAACAACCTATCTCAACAGCCTGTCTTGCTTTCTGTGGTTTTTGGCTGTGTCTGATGCTCTTCTATTATGTACAAGATGAGAATGCCAAGTTTTTGTTTTTTTTTTCCCATTTTGTTTTGTCTTCGTTTCTGCTGCAGCAGATCTATTCCCTTATCCTCACAATGCTCGGCACACACCCTACCCTACCTGCAAGTTTGAAGCTTCAGGTGTTTTTTAGTATGTGAGCTTGATTGTGGTAGCAGAGCCACGCTGCTCTGGTCCAACATGCCGGGGCACTGTACTTTTCCTCTGATGGTGAAGCGACGGACGATTGAAAGAGATTGATCCTCGTGGCGCAGACATCAGTCAAATGACAAATGGCAGCACCAAACTTGGAAAGCCATTAGCGGACCGAGGCAGGAGTGAAGCCCAGCCAAGCCCCGCTGGTTTCTATGAGTCTCCCTTCTAAAGCACAGGCCTGCGCCAGGCCACGGCACAGCGGTGGGTGTGAGTACCACCTCATGTCCCTTCTGGCCTTTGCTACTACCAGCCAGTATGTTGACATAGAGCTGAGTTTCAGCCATTAATGAACAAACCCTCCAAAGAAACATGAAGGCCATCTTTTCACTTACCTGTCATGACACTCAAGTTGAAAAGAAGGCCTTGGACTGGCATTTACAGTATGTACTGTAAGCATGTCATGATTCAGAAAATCTGTACAAAATAAAGTTAGATTTTTTTTTTTTTTGTAATAAGGTTTATAAGCATGTAGCAATTAAATTATCTGTAAAGACAGAATTGTTCCAAGCATTTTTTTTTCTTCTGGGTGCTCTCCTTTTGAACAGTTGAACAGCTCTTCTTCTTTTTCCAAACGTGCCAGTTTGGAAGCATTTCAATTTTCACTGCACATGTTATGCAAAACAGCTTTTTTATTTTTATTTATTTATTTATTTTTTTAAGCCTCCCTTACAAAACCAGGTGAGAGGTTAGCTTTTCTGCCTTTGACTGCACTCCACAAAGAAGAAAATGTGTGGTAGACATCAGCAAGTGCTGCTTTTCTTCCCTTTTTTTGTTTTAGCAGCTGCTTTTGTAAAGGAAATATCTTTTTTGTTCAAACAGCAATAAAGAGTCACTGGGGAGGGAGGGCAGATGAGGGGTGGGGAATGGGGGGCTGGCTTTATAAACACTGTGCCAAACTGTCTGCATTACTGTAAAATGACACTGAATATACTGAAGGATTTTATTTTGCAGTTTGTTTGTTTGTTTGTTTTTGTTTTTAAATAAAGGCAGAGTGAAGTAAATAATGTGGACTAATGCAGTTTAAAAATAATTTACCTTATACTATTAAAGCATTTGGAGAAAATTGGTGGGGAAATTGAAAATAGATGGGGACTAAAAAGTATGTCTAGACATCTCTCTCTTTTAAATGATTGTGAGAAATGGCAGTTTGGATGCAAAGTAGACCACAACAGTGAAAATGTTTGCTGGAGATGAAGAAGAAATTGGTGTTATTTTGTAATACGAGTACAGCAAAGCTATAAACAAAACTGGTGATGAAGTGTCTGATGTTGTAGTTGAAGGTAGCTGTCTTATCTTGGCAGGCAGAGCTTGAGTGGTTTGGAATGTAACAGTGTTGTGTTAAACCCCACAATGACGTACAGGTGGGGAGAGAATGTCGCTCTACAGGAAATGCAATGATGCACTTGCAGAGATAACACGAGAAATCTGGTCAAAATGTTCCTCAAACCAGCCACCCAGTTGTTGACGGGGGGGGGGACACTTTAAATTCAAACCACGAAGGAGCCGCCTCATGTGGATAAACCTTTGGGCTAAAAAAGACTTTGCACTTTATTCTGTGACTTCACGCGGTTTTGGGAAACCGCAAAAGGGCGTCAAGTAAGTAATTATTTTCTGTTCTCTAGTTTTCGCTGATCTAAAACACAAGTGGCTACAAACGCTTCAGCCATCAGTGTAACCTCAAATCAAAGTCTCTTTAGAATGGGAATGATTACAAGGGGAGCACACTGCAATGATAATGAACCTCTCCTCACACAGACCTTTCACTGTGGCTTGTACGGAGGTGCAAAAATAGACATAAATTTAGTGCGACACCGTTTGCCTCGTAAAAGGCAAATAAGAAAAATATGCAAATGAGCAAAACATGCACTAAAATGTTATGCAGTAACAAGAATGTTATTTAACAATCTTAATATTAAAAGTATATCATTGAAGCAGATGTTATCTCATGCTTCTCCCATCAACAAAACCAAGATAAAGTCGTATATTTGACTACTTGATCTCCTGTCAAACATAAGTACATCTTAAAGTTTGCAGGATGTAATTGCCACCAATAAACAGATTAGTTCTGCACAGGATTTTCCAGAGATGTTTAAAAAGTCCTAATTTTTCAGTCTGCAGTTGCTGCACAGCGATGACTCGAACCACCAGTTCACGTGGAATTTATTGTAGACAAGAATACTTTATTTTCTACTCACTGGTGTACTTTTAAATAATTATAAATTATATTTGATTGTTTTTCATCCAGGCTGGTCCTTTTAAAAAATAATCTTCATGTGAATCTTGTGACTGAAACCGGGTAACGTGACACTGGCACTTATAGAAAAGCAAAACCGATAACGGCTGGAATGGAGAGATAAAGGTAAGATGTGCAAAACAAATGTGGTTGCGATTGTGACTGAAAAGCAGCTCCAGTTGAGCTGTGGTGGCAGTATGTGGTCTCCAGCTGCAGCCATGCTTCTTAGCCTATGATTCAGCGGTTAATATGATCATGCAGTGTACATGTATCAAAACTTGTGTCCTAAATTTATTGGAAGCATGTTTTGAGGGTGTGGCTTGTAAAGGACTTTGCTGAAATCGTTTAGATGGCACCACATTTGGTAAATGGAAGCGGACGCTGCACAACAAAGAATGGGAATGACGGAACAGAGGCGAGTGGGGACGGAGCTGAAAAGGGAATTGAATGATGTAGGAAACGGGGAAAAAGAAGGGAAAAGATTGGTCCTTTATGTCCATGATTTTGGTCTGAAGATGAAGCGTCCCATTTGAAAGTTCAGTGCAAGGCAATTTTAGGGAAAAAATGCACCCAAAAAAACAAAAATGAATATCACTTTATCTAAACCCTGAAATAAGATCTGTAAATGGATTCAGTGAGTCATATAGGCCAAGTACAGGACAGCTAATGTCTGTATGGTGCCTCAGACGTAAAAAAAAAAAATCTTTTTTTTTAATTTTTTTTTTTACACGAGGCTGTCACAGTGAGATTCTGTGTGAACTTCACGTTGACCCGTTTTACCCTGAAATGCTCTCTTGTTTTCGGATTTAGTAAATGCAGCAGCTCAGAAGAAAAACACTCGCTCCAGTAAACTGCAGACTAGTTATAATAACGTCAGTCTGTGGTTGCCTGTTGTAAGGATTTTAAAACAATATGAAATGTAATTTACTACCTAGATACCTTGTTTGCTGAAGAGCTCTGAAAACCCGGAAACTGGCAAATGTGAGCTTAAGATTGTCTGTCGGGGAGGGGTGGGGTGGGGGGGTGGGATGGCGTTGACAAGGCAACGGGAGCTCATTATCTCGTCGTCTATGCTGGTCCACGGTGCGCCATTGATGGGTGCCAGAGGAGAGTTTGGAGCAGACAGATGGGGTTGAACCCTGCATTTCACGCAAAAGACGATTGAGCAGGAATAACAACGTCCACAGAAATGACATGTCGGCGTTGTAATCCTGGATTACCTGTCTGCCTCGCTCCCCTTCACTGTTCGTATTGCACGTTCCACATTAGGCAGGATGATAAACAGCGGCTAAGCCTCGGCTGCTGTGAGACTGTTTGTTTGAACCGCATTGTCAAGATGCAAAATTTGTGCATTTGAATCCCAGCTATCTAACACCCCACCCACCCAGCCACACATTTTCTACTGACCACTTTTTTTTTTTTTTTTAAATGATGTCTGGTTCAGGGACAAGTGAGACTGAAGCAGTTAAAGAAGAGGGGAAGGAGGAGTTGCATCTGGGCCTAATTGAAATCGCTGCTTGTCTGATTTATTTATTTATTTTCTAACCATACAGTGCTCAAGAGCCAAGCCGGGTGCTGCAGTTATCTTCCAGTAAGTATAACCAAGCATGTGTAAAGAGAAGCATAATAACAAAGGATGCTACAGTATGTTCATGTAACTAATGTAGAATACAGTAAAAAATTGTCCTTTGCCCATTTATGAGTTCTAAAATATCAGTAAAAAAGAAAAACCGAAAGTAAGCGTTAGTCCATGAATACAGTTTGCAGTAGAAACAATCTTGGTGCACAATGCACCAGCTTTGTTAATCAAGAGACCTCCTGAATAATAAGAGTTACATTTTTGGTCAGGTAGTTGTATCAAAATTGGCTGACAACAGTGGCTTCTTCCTGTTTTCTTCCATTCCAGCAATGCTGATGACAGCTCTAGCATGTAATGGCATGGGTTGTAGTCATTTAAGTTTACCTTTATTCAAACTTCAACAGTAAATGTGTAAGATTGCTGGTGACACACATTCGAACACAGTTGCATGTAAGGTCTGTAGGGAAAGACCTGAGTTGGGACAGTTTTCAGACTAATTATGCTTGCGCACAGACAGCTCTACCTTTACGGGTACATGCAGTCCTCGGAGACTGTGCCGGTCGTGTTACAGCCACAGGAGGCTGCACAGAAAACCTCCAAAGAATAACCCATGCCTTTGTTAAATCCACAGCCTCAGTATTTCATTTCTAGAGTGTAACAACTTCTATTCTGAGAGTTTGAGAGCTGTTTACACTTCTGTCTCTCAGCAGCAAGGCTTTCGCTGCAGAATGTGCTCTGCTGCCGGTGTTTACCAAGGGATGCGTCTTGTTTGCAAGAAATGAGTGGGAGAAAGATTTAGTGTTTTTCCTGTTCTCAATTTGCATGATTTTGGTTGGAAGCACTGTGGCAGCCGGCAGAATCTTAGGCACATTTAGTTGGCACAAATAATCACATAGCTCTTAGAGCAGGCAGAGACTTGACATCTTGGATTCTTTCAATAAGGCTTGCTCATCACTTGGATGATGTCCAAAAAAACCCCAACTTGATGAGTAGCTTTCTTTAGGCTGAAATGAGCAAAGGTACGTGACAATAACCGTGATTATTAAAACAAATAACTGAATCTAATGGGTGCATTTTATGCAAACATTGACCTGTTAATGAACTTGACATCTTGCTGCCGTCAACTTCTACTTTTAGGGGTCACAGTAAATCATTTGCCTCCAGCTCACCCTGTGGCACCAATCCTCTGCTGTAACATGTCTGAAGTCTTGCGGAATGACTCTGTGCAGCTTAGTTGCTGATTTTCCTTTATTCCTTATTTTTATTTTGCAAAGCACATAAAACATAAAACATAAGGCTGTTTTTAGTATGTGTGTGTTTTGTATGTAATCCTGTTGAATTGATGCATCAAAGTTCTTTAGGTTTGAATAAATCACGACAGCAGACAAAACAGTAACGGTGTCACAGGGTGGTACTGCATCAAATACATTTTTGTTTTGTTTTTTTATTAAATGGACCCACACATACTTTTTGGAGTCTCCCAAAATGATCTGTGTGAGGTTTGCAGGACCCATAAACGCACATATCACACTTGGGCAGAACAGCATCTCAAGGAACATTTGCCCATTCATTGCCTTCCTCAAAGGCTCCTTGACAGCTGCAGTTAAAATAGCAGGCAGTAAATTTAACAAAAAAGGAAAAAAAAAAATGAAACACTGTCACCAGAACGACACGTTGCTCTTCAGCTTTTTGAGTAAAGCATGAAGAAAATGTTCATTTGAAGGTTTAACTTCACAGGGTCCTGTAGGATGGAGATCTTCAGAAGCAAATTGATTGCATCTGAACGTAGAAGAGTACAGTAGTACTTTGAGATAGGAAAAAAACTCCCACAAAGGATCAGAGCTTTCTCTCTGGCAACGTATAGGACTATATGGGGCTTTATCTCACGTTATTATTTCTTTGTCAGCTCACATACTTTTGAGATTTTTCCCATTTAGCTGTCAAAGTTAATGAAAGGATGGTGTGATAAAACAAATAACACACCAACAAAGCAGACAACAAACTCACACTGTGTACACTATTTAGCCAATAACACTGAGTTTCACTAAGGCAAATCAGATATGAATAGACATTCATACTTCCAAACTGATGCCTCACTTGGTGTGGGAGGGAGACAATTGATGCAGTTGTGAAAAGGAATGGTGGCAAGATGTAAAAACAAAGCCACTCTCTGTTACAAACGCACAAACACACAGACAGTTATGTGTATATTAAAGCTCAGAGAAACGTATTTGTGCCTGCAGAGGAAAGTATTTGTATCCTTGTTTGCTTAAAAATGAGCTGAGGCGTTTATAGCAGGGCAACTGAAGAAAAAAGGCGGCTTTCAGTATAATATGCTATTTAATAAAGACACAGGTTGGCAGATTGGGAGTGTCAGTGCATGTGGCATACAGCCTCTTCAAGTGATTTATGAGCACACTGCTAGGCTATTACATTATGGGCCCCAGTCCTATTCAGTGAGGGTGATAAGAGCAGCCCACCTCTGTTGAAACGCTGCAGGTACAAGCGTTTTGTTTTAGTGGAATATTGCTGCTTTTTGATAAAGGAATTAAGTATGAGGAGAATCTAATCATGTTGTCTGTGCTGCAGCTGTAGCTCATCCATTAGGTTAGAGTTTGTGCTTTTGTCCTTCAGAGTTTGCAGAGCATGTTTGGGGGAAGATGGCTTGGAATTGTTTGCATCTTCATTGAATTTCAAATTGAAGATTTCCTTTTTAGTGCATCAACAATATTATGCATCACTTGCATAAAGAAACCTGCAAAAAAATTTTTTTAGATTATTGGTTTGATTTACTCTGAAACAGTCACCAGAGCAATTTCTTCTACATGTAAGAACGATGGCACAGTGAGGAAAACATGCAAGTCTGCAGTTTCTTGCTGCTCTGTGTGGCTTCAGATTTGGCCCCGCATTTGCAGAGGGAGGAAGGTGAGAGGCCGGCATGGTGAGGTCAGAGTTCACACCGCAGCCGAAAGGCCAGTTGTCAGCCTCCGGCAGAGAGGGAAAACAACGGGGCATCAGCCAGAGTGGTTTGAAAGGACGAGTCAGGGTCGGTTTCAATTAGCACAGCATGTTGTCATGGCAGTGAGCCACCAAGGCTACAAGAAGGAGGTGAGAGGTAGCTTTGAGCTCATGGAAGGAGGAAAGAAGGAAAGCAACTGCAAGCGGAGACTGGCAGAACAGAACGTGGAAAGGCACTGAGGCAGTGATATTTAAAGAATGGATAAGAAAGATCTTCCTCTGTGGCTTTATTAAAGTTATATCCCAAGTTATCTGTTTGTAGGGTGACGGTTCCTAACCTGCAGACCGGACTGTAAGCCGGGTCTGTAACCTTTGCATGCTCTCGTCCTGCGTGACTTCAGTTTGAATGGAATCTATTTTTGTCTGCAACATCCGACTCCAGCAACAACCAAGATTTGAGTGCATTCTGGCAGCAATGACACAGTAGAGTTTGTAAATAACATATCAAGATTTCTGAAGGTGACTAAAGTTCAAAGACACTTCTTGACAGTTCCTGAATGGTGCATGACTGTTTTGGCTGCATCGTCCTTTGGGATGATGTGCCAACAGATTTCAGTTATGGTAGTCTAACAAAGCTCCGTCTTTAGACATTTGTTGCTATAACAGTGGAGTCGAGCATAAATGAACTGTGTCAGATACGAGGAACTGTCTCAGAACTGCCTCCCAGCAGGATGGAGGAGTGGAATAATTAATAGGTCTAATATTCCACTTCATCCTGACAGCTCCTCAAGAACTCATGTGTGACAAGAAAGCATAAAGACCCATCTCACTGTCAAACAGGCTGATAAAGATGAGGCTTTTTATGATTCATGACATGAGATAAGGAGCATAAAAAGCAAGCCCTAAGTTGGCGAAGTGCATCACTGGCAGTCCAGCGCTCGTGTTGATGACGACATGTCAGATGTGCGAGTTGGATATGGATGACACATTTCGCCGTGGCACCGGCTTTCCTTGTAATTTTGCAGTTGGGACAAATGCATGTCTTCGACGGGCTTCTAGAGAATATTTAATTTTTTTCATTCCACTAAAATCAAAGGTGGCACAGCTATTGCGCTAAACGTGGCAATGCACGCTCGGATCTCTTCACCCATGAGGTCTTTGAAAACCAGCAGAGCCCAATGCAGTTCTCCATGGTCTGCTGGTGTAGAGGCAAGCTGAGACAAATAATACAGCTCCCTATTTGGAAGGCATTATCCCCTCAGAAGTGTGAGGCTATTTATGTTGAGTGTGGGCGTGTATAATGACTGTGGCCATACCAATGTGCCAATTAGTCTCGTCCTCAGAAACTCATACATGCATGCCCGCTCTGCCACTTGTTGGGAATTAAGATGTGATTTTGACAGAAATAACTGCAGCTGTGATGTCGATAGTGGGCTTGGATTATGATTTTTATTTATTTATTTATTTTATTTTTAAGCCTGATGCCTGCTTTAATGAAGAATTGTTTTCCAATAATTTTTAATATAGAGATGAAAATGCTTCAGAAAAACTTTGACTGTGTGAGAGAGACGCACTAGTAATTGAAAGCAAGGATAATTCTTATTAAGTATAACATCTCCTCCCCAGTCTGCCACTTAGGTCCTGATCAATTTTGCAATAAATATGTCCTCAAACAAAAATGCATCACATTCGTCATGTGGAGGTTATACTGTGACACCGAACAGCAAGAAACTGAGTTTAACTTTGAGTCCAAAATGTGGGCAAACAAATTTCAGTCTAAACTGAGTTAGAGCAGAAATTACTATTGTTAATTTAAAGTTAATAGAAAATCGTGTGGCAGAAAAGATGCCAGTAAATATATTTGCATATTCATTTAGTGATTTTTTTATTTTTTTTTTTACCACTCAGACTATAATGTGTGTAATAAAACTCACAGCATTGATGTGAGTTTTATTAGTTTTATCTTTAAAGGGCAGTGTGGAGATTAAGTGTAACTCAGTCTCTACAAGCCTCTGTGCCCACTGGCAAATGGCTGTTTTCTGCGACACTGCCGTTACCCACATTACATGAAAACTGGATAGAGGCTGGTCTTATCATGTCATGTTTTACAGATAGCAACAGTTAACAAGACACAAATGTGGGAATAAGAGGAAAGAAATGGTCTCAAATGAAAACTACAAATAACACTGTTGTCACCTTAAGTTAGCACTATGAGCATGCAGCTGAGTTGTTCCTCTGGCATGGACGGGCGCATTTAAGAGAGAGGCCTGCAGAAAACGGAGCAATTTATTAGACGTTTTTAAAGCAATCGGGGGGTTAGATGCTGATTTAATTCTTTATTACACAGACTCAGGCTATTCTTTCTTGAATTCAATACTGATCTGAGTGCAGAAGCCTGCATTTCTAATCTGAAGAGTCCCTTTTTCTTTTTTCCTTTCCTCAGAGTGCAGGCGTATTTTTCAGCCGTCCCGGCTCCTATACCATCACACTTGTCAGGACTCCAGTCTATTACTTTCTCCTCCTTTTCTAAAAGACAGCAATTAATCTAATTAGTAATCAATCAGCCGTTGGGCCTCCCGCCTCCTCTACGCTAATGGAGGATATGACAGGCCTGGACCTTGCATTATTAATATCACCATTCCTGCACCCCAAGAACCCCCCCCCCGACGCCCACGGCTAAGGGCCATTGATCACTACCACAACCAAGGGAGCACTGGGAGGACTTCAGGGAGATATCTGGTGCAGTGGGATTGTGGATGGGAATGTGGTGTGTTGTTGTGTGGCACAGTGAATCCGTTTAGTGGTATTTAGGGTAATTTTTTGGTAACGGACAGATTTTGCCAACTTTGCTCATGGGAGATTGACTAGATGCAAAACTCTTAAAAATGAGAGATTGGTTTGCTGGTGCATTGAGTCTGTGGAGAAGCTCATGGTGCACATTTGAAGGAGAAGAGGGATTGTATGAGTGGTGTTAATGGGAATGTTGTGCTCTGAAAAGCTCATTTGGTAAATGGGGCTCACCTCAAAACTATTATGGCAGGATAAGGGGGCCTCTCTGCGGGACTATTTCTAGAAAATGAGATTAGAAATTATAGAATGCCAGTAAAGCTGGGGCACAGTGATCGCAGCGTGGCAGTAAAACAATCACGGCAACATTATCTTTCATCTCTGATGCGCTATACGAGCGCCCGGTCTAATAGACCCAGCAGCTAAAGTTATGGAGGCTGGTAGCAACCCCTCCAGCTGATCTCATTCAGTCTAATCAATACTGGAACCCACTCTGCCCTGACTGGGCGGGAAAACAGCTGAGAAGAACAACAAAACTTCTTTGCTCGCTGTGTCCTCTTTAACCGAATCTGCTGATCCTAATTTATCTGACCTCTGTGCCAGTGGCTCTTAATCGCGGTGGTTGTTCAGTCTACATGCTGTTTTTGAGAACATAAAGTTTAGGTCTGTGTGAATATTTCCCTTACTTGAGATGTGATCATGTCAAGCCCTAATTTATTTTGTGTTGAGGATGTTTATGTGTATATGTGTAGATTATTTTGTATTTAATGTAGTGAGTTTCACTGATTAGTGAACAAAAGTAACTGAAATTATAAGATCTTTATTATTATTGGATGAATGTGGGGAAGTGTCTGGTTCTGTCTTCTCTCTTTGGGTTTTAAACTTTTGGTTGGACAAAACAAGAAAATTTAACGTCTCTGCTTTCTTTTTCTGAGACACAAAGTTGCACATTAAACAAAAAAAAAAATTGAGCATGTGACCTGTAACCTAAAGGACCCTCCCTCAAAAAAAAAGAAAATGTATAATTATTCTTATATTGCTGAGTCTTTTTGATGGTTTTGAACAGGACTGCTGTAGCCTGTCCAAAATGTGACTGATGTGTGGGTGAATGGAAGTGAGTGGTCAGAGGTTGTGTGCTTTATACGAGTTTAGTGTTCATTTTAAAGCTGACATCATCCTTTGCTTCAACAGGCCGCTTCCCATGACTAAGACCAGGTGTCATTTGGCACAGTGGCCATAACATTTCAACGAAGCAGCCATGTGTTTAGAGTATAACACGACCCCCCGCCTTTACGCCACACAGGTTAAGTCACCACGAACCAGCGTGCCAAAGCTGTCACACCACTCTGCTTAATTTGCGGAAGGCTGGGGTTGTTAACGTTTACAAGCCTTCAGTGGCTTTATGAATCTATGGTGGAAGTGAGCATCGGTGTTGAGCTCACGGCAGCTGCAGTCAGCTGCCTCATTCGGGAGGGATTGGGAAAGCAACGCAGCTCATCTGCTGCTCTCTGTGTGTGAGTCAGTGGACAGGCTTTATCCGTGGCTAAGGATTTGAGGAATCACTCTGCGGTCACAACCTCCACCCACCCCTTTTACTTGAGTGCCATGCGGATGTAGGTTTATGTAGATTAAGAAGTCATTTTCTTAGGAGGTAAGCTTGGTTACAGGAAATTCATGCACTTTCCATTAGTCATTGCTGGATATCGGAGATAACTTCGTGTGTGTGTGTGTTGGGGGGGGGGGAGTGCTGAATTTGGGATAATGGATTTACAAGGAAGTTCGTCTGTCATGAATTTTCTTCAGTGTGATTATGGTTTTGCTACAGAGAGGTTGGGTAAAGGATGACTGTACAGTTGGAGAGATGAACTAAGTACAGAGCAGCAGTGGTTTAAACCCCCAGCTGTGCTGCATGAATGAGTCTCTTGAACAGAGAATGGCTTCAGGCGCGTGAAGAAAGTTTCAAAGTTCTGACGAGTTTGGATAGATGGAGAAAAAAAGCTCCCAGCAAACACGACAAATACTAAAGCTCCTAAATAACCACTAGAAAGAGAAGGCGGGGGGACTGTTCACATGGTTAATGCTGAGGTAATAAAGTGAGGACGTGCCACCCTCGTTTTCAAACTCTTTATTCTCATCCATTTTTGTATTTTGCAGCAGGTATCCTGAGGTGCATCAGTGCTGCTGTTCTACATAATATTACCTCCATATTGTGTTACAAAAAGAAGTTTTAGATGAAGTTCCCACACAGTTTACCATAAGTGTGGGCATGTCGAAGCACAAGGTGCATTTGGTCCACATTTTGTGTATACATGCAGAGTGTGGGCAGAGGTTTGTGCATGAATGCTGAATAATCATGAAATTGTTTTTATTTTTTTTGTAGTATACATACTTTGATATTGTTTTATAATGCTGTGAACGCACGCTCATTGTATCACAAGAAGAAAGGCAAGAAAATAAAGGATGGGGAAAGAACTATATGGTCTTCAAGAGCCATAAAGCTGCTTGCCTATACCTACCACAACCCAGAACATCTGCTTCCATTTTTGCTTGTGTTAGTTGTGATGTTATGACAGCAGAGAGACTGAGGAGTTTACACTGAGAGCACACAGAGCCCTGCTCTGTGGGATCTCTGTGGGTCAGTGGTCGTGATTAAGCAACTCCAGAGGTTTATTCTGCTTTACATTCTTTCTTTTTTTTTTTCTGTTTTCTTTAAGGAAGTTCACTGAAGACTGAAAGTGCTCGAATGGAAGACCCCAAAGAGGCTTTTAACCCTTAAAGGCCCACCAAACCTCATCTCATTAACCCTCTCTGACAGCGCCTGCTGAGGTTCTTTCCTGAGAGAAGGAGGAGCAGAGATTGGCGGATTGCTCGACGTGACAAACCTGTTTGTAAGTGTTTGCCCTGCTTTTCGTTTAAGGAATTCCCAATCTGTGCTCAGTATAATATCTCAAAAATATTGTCAGTATTCTGGTTAAGGCACCTGAACAACCGGTTTCAGCCCTTTGCGTTTCTCTGTTATTTAGGATTTAATAAGCAACTGTCAAATGGTTCATTGGGTTTTCCCAAACATGCGTTGATTGATTGAGAGTGGCAGCGTTGTGGCACCATTAGCAAACAGCCAAACAACTGCCATCAGATTGAATTTAAGAATTTGATTTCTATGCTAAATTCTGAATATAGCCCTACAGCACAAATCACCAATTTGCCTCGAAGGCCTTTACGATCCGTAGAGCACGCAGCATCTTCTGCTCTTAGATGCGTAATTGAGAGGAGAGAAAAAAAACTTGCCCTGAAAAATATCCAGAGGAGATAAAAGGATATAATGGTTACAGATGGACTTGCAGTAGATGTATTATGCATATAAACGGTTAATAATGATCACATTTTACATTAAACTCTTCTGAAATATCTGTCCATGTTGCAAACTCTTTCAGATGCCTAATTCCACACCATTTTGTGTATTGCTGATGAATGTGGGAAATAATGACACATTTGTCTGCCATGAATTTGTGTGCATAAAGTTCATACCCTGTGAGGCTCAGATTGGCCAGAGTAATAAGAGAAAACCATTTGCTAGTTAAGAGCCTGATTGTGTGAGGCAGTGCGGGTTATGATTTCATTTTGTGTTTTTCCTAAAGCGAAAAAGACTCGAGGGCTTTCAAGCAAACCTCGGCCTCTCATAAACAGGTAGACAAATAAAGGTGTAAAAATCGTTTGTAACTCAAACACATTGTTTTCCTGGGGTTGGCAGGGGCTTTGTCCCCATGAGCTGTTATTTACGATGATCTGACACTGTGAATGCTCACATTGGACTCTTGATCTCTTTATTCATACCACCTTTCAAAGCACCTCTGTGGTGTGATCCCTCTTTTGGCTGGCTCCGCATATGTGCAACATGGGACCATTGTAAAGTGTTGTGCGTCAAGTCGGGGTGAATGGGAGCCCACCGCTCTTGCATTGCACTATGCTGACAGCGGGGAAACAATGCAGGATTGCTTGGTTAGAAGGTTGAGTATGTAGGAATTAGATTGTTGATGCTGAACTGGATCACTGGCGTCGTGGTGGCACGAGGGGCCCCGATGTGGACAGCCATTTTCTGCCTGTCATTATCGATGACACAAAGACGTATCAAAAAGGGTGAAATGGGACAGAACAGCAGTCAGTGCGGGTGCAAAGGCGTGAAACATGATCAGACCACTCTGGTGAATAGAGGTATTATCGTGCCAAAAATGTGAGCGAGAGACAGAGAGAGATGTGAGGGTGACTGGCATTGCTTTCATATCTTGTCACCTACTCACTCGACAATGCGAGCACTGTGTCCTTTCCGCTGTAAGTGAAGCATAGTTTGATGCATAGTTTGGATGTATGAACATTTGTTCATGGCCCACATGGTTTGCAGGAAAAACACAAAGGGTCTTTGCATGCCAAACTCCAGGCAAATCCTGCCCTCTGTCTTCATTTGTACAACTTTAGCTCAGTGCCTCCGCTCGTAAATTCTCAAACCTGTGTGATGTGAATGATAAGCAAAGAGGGGTTAACGTTTTTGGAATTGTCTTTTTTTCCCCCAATTTATTCCAATAACACATTAACATTGTTTCACAACCCATCACTTCTCTGCATGACCCTTGTTTTAGCACCTGTCTTTTCAGCTACAAATAAGGAAAGCTGTCTCCAAATCAGTGCCGCACTGAGAATGCAGCTGTCTTAATTTCCTTCTTTTTATTTTAAAACTAAACTGTGGAATTTTTTTCGGCGTGTTCTTGTCTTTGCCAAAAAGAACCCTCACATGGTTAGGGAGAAAATGTGACCTATGTGCTGGTTCACATTTTAACCGAGGGTGTTGCAGTGTGATTTGTATTGGAGTCATCAGGATGCCCCCCGTGTATATTTCTTTTCTTGTTTTTTTTTTTTTTTTTTTTTTTTGTCTGGCCCTCTGATAAACTCCAGTTAACCTCTCTTCCTGCATGTCCCGAGGGCTTGAAACTTTGTCAGTGCCCTAATTTACCCCCTCCTTCTCCTTTCTCCCATTTTCATCCCGAGTTGTGCTCTTGTTCAATGTTAAATGAAGGCATGGCCACACTTGGATGTGCTGTGACAAATTGGCACACAGGAGGCAGATGGTGATGGGGAGGAGACTGGTTGTCATGCCATTTGCTGCAACGACATGAATTGATCTCCGCGCCACAGAGCAACCACGCAGGCTTCACTTGTGTAATCCTGACTTTGGTTACCGCATAAGCGTGCGCGTGTGCACACACATGCGCACACATGCCACACTACACCAGCCTTCCGTCCCCATTAGTATCAATGATGTGTGCAGTGGAGGCGCTCGCTAACTGTCATAGGCTCTTTGCTTGGATCCGCTCAGAGAGGCAAAAGGATGCTCAGGGATTTTGACAGAGAGACAGAGCTCAGAGTAATGGTAGGCCGGTGGGACTGTGGGAGCGTAACAAAGAGCCTACTATAGGCATAGCATTGCCGGTGCACTCTACGTGTCAGCCAGCTGTTCTATTTACAGAGCTGCTGTCTTAACAATGTTTGTCCATGGGGCTTTGGTGCAACTCAACTAAAATCCCCATGGGTGTTTTTCATTGCAACATGACTTCTGGTAAGATCATAGTTTGCCTGAGAGGACTGGTGTTGCTCATTAGGCTGTATCCAAGGGTGTTAAATTTGTTCCTCAATTGGGTTTTATTTGTAGTTGTACTGGGCAAGGTTTTTAAAATAAATAAATAAATATAATATATATATATATATATATATATATATATATATATATATATATATATATATATATATATATCTCCATCTTAGCTTAATTTATGTGGGTGATGCACAGAAGAAAAATATCTCTGCTTAAAGTGAGTGGAAAATTAAAAATGAAGCCAACATTACTTTATAATGTTGGCACTCTTGACACTTGAGCAGAAAGGTAAAGGGTCAGTTGAGTATCTTAACAAATGGATAAATCAGTTTATTTATATAGCACATTTAAACACAACAAATGATGACAATAATGCTTATAAATAGTATTCACCTCAGTATGCATATGGGTGGTCTTTGTTTGTCCTTCAACCTCTGTGATTCATTAGCGACAGACCACTTCGCCCAAAGTAAGCAGGCATGACTGCCATTGCTGCCGCTACGACTCTTAGAGTATTTATTTGGAAAGCCGGCATGTCAGCAGCACAGGATTATTCCCTGTAGTTGTAAGGCCAAATCTTTGGGTCCCTCCCCTAAAGAAGCTTTTCACTAAGTCGGCACCCTAAATGTTTAGAAGAGAGCACCGCATATTTCTTTCTGTATGTGCATGTGCAGCAGAATACACATACAGTATTGTTGCATGATCCCAGTGCTCTCTGTGGTATCACATTTGAAATGCACCGTTCACTGACAATAATCAATTCACGTTTAAATTTCGATTTTACGTCCATCCATCCATTCTCTTCCACTTCTCCTGTTCAGGGTTGAGGGGCTGGAGCCTATCCCAGCTGTCATGGGGCGAGGAGCAGGGTACACCCTGTACAGGTCAACAGCCTGTCACAGGACTAACACAGAGAGACATTCACACTCACATTCACACCTATGGGCAATTTAGAGTGACCAATTAACCTAACCCCAGTAACTTCGGACTGTGGGAGGAAACCCACACAGACACCTTGAGAACATGCAAACACAGAAAGGTGAACCCAGACCTTCTAGCTGTGAGGCAGCGGTGCTAACCACCATGCCACCGTGCTGCCTTGATTTTACATTTTGTTTAAAAACATTAGCGGTGTGGTTAAATAATCATTTTGTTTTCTTGTTCATTACTCAGCATTAACCATCCAACCACAAATGCAAGCAGCTTGTTCGGTGTGCACAACCTCTACTTTATTGGCTGCAAGCAAATATCTATACCAGTGTTTTACAGAAAGGTTAAACATTATGATTTTGTTAGAATCACAGAACCCCTGAGCAAATGGAACATGCTAGGATATGCAGCGTAGTAAGCTGTAAATGAATGTGCTTCCATTATCACTGCTCCTCCTGGTGGATACAAAAACCAAACAAACAATAAACCAGATGTCAACCGTTATACATCATCTGAGTGAATTATCCGTTTTTAACTTCCACTCAGTGGCAAGAACCAGTGGGAGATTTTGAAAACGATGTGCTGGGAGTCAGGTGCTCTCCAACCTCCCGGTCAGCTCACAGCTGGTGAGGCGAGCCGGCAATGAACATCTCTGAAAACGTTGGAGCACTTCTGCAGTTAAGCCATATCTTGATAAATCGAGCAGATATTTGAAATTTACACATCTGCAGCCTTGCTAAAAACCTCATAAAGCTTTTTGTGTCACAGAAACGGGAATATTTCGAACTGTTTGGCCATTCTCTTCTGCCATTGCCGCTTTTGAGTTTTGCTGTGCAACGAATCATAGGATAGGGTGGGCCGGCTCACTGTGACGTAATCTGCCTTCAAATGCGTCCTTCGAAGGATGCAGCCCCTGAATTTTGACACGCATCTCATGACGTATAGCAGACAATGGGGCTTGCCAGTAGCCATTCAGCAAATCAAATTTACTGACAAACTTCTCACAGGATGACCAAACACAGCGTTACCGGGGCTGAATCCAATAGGCTCCTGGATCATCTCTCTAGCTGCCAGCAACATTCAGGGCAAACTCTCCTTGCAGTCTCCTTGCAGTCACCCTTCAATTGGACACAGTGTGTATGCAACATGGACCTGAGAGTTCAAAAGTATTTTATAGCTCCCTGCTCCAAGTAGTGGACTGGGTATGTTTTACCTGCAACTTTTTCAGTATTTGAGCAAACAACTGAGGAAGAATGTGACCTTTCATCTGACTGCATGACCCTAGAAATACCAAAGATGGAAATAAAGTGAGTCAAAGCATGCACAACACACACACACACCTTGTACTGTGTAGCAAATAAGCTGCAGGATAGCTGATACTCTGGCACATCACTGTCAACAGCTTGCTCCAGATTTAGGCGGAGGAAGCAGAGCCACACAGTCAATAATCAAATCTCCAAAGGGCTACATTATAGCTGGTATTGGATTCAGTGGGACAAGCTTCAATGTCTGGTTAGGCTTACTTGTGTCCTGGAATGTGTGACATGACTTTACGTGGGGCGATGAATCTTTTTTCCAGTCGTGACCAGAAAAAGTACGTCGAGATCCAGTCATGGACACTTGGATGGCCCAACTGATCACGAGAAACCTGTTTAAAAAAAAACAAAAAAAAACGCATGACAACAGTCTGCTTGATCCAAGTAAACCTTCCTCTGATTAGCCAAAACATTTGGGAATATGTATTAATGTCCTTTGGGAGCCTCAATAAAACGCCACAGATGCTAGCACATTAAAAACCACCATGCAAATATCAGTCTGTTGTAATTAGTCTGATTTAAAGTTTTTAGCCATGATCGCCACTGTTTGTATCTAAACACATAACTTTCGTAAGTGAAAAGCAATCTGCTAGTCACATATGGCTGTAAATTAAGTTAACCGTTAAAAATACAGGTTTTCCAAATAAAAGGGGATCGTTAATGGATCTGATTTTCTTTTCATTAAAAGCCTGCATTCAGTCTGTGGGCGAGAGGATGGGATAATTGCTGGCTTTAGCGCTCCTCACCTGGAACGTGACAGGATAACTTTCCCACGGTTGTTTAATATTCAGTGAACCAGCGAGCCCTAAGCAGGGGATATCGATCAGCAGATGTGATGTATTCCCTGCATTCCTAACAGGCATCTGTAGGGCAAAGATCTCAAATGGCTGACTCTCCTTTCATGATTTTCCTCAAGCAATGACTTATTTTTCTTTTTACAGATCACTATTTAATCTAGTATTCAACAGTGTTCTGATGAGCTTTATAACTACAGAGAGAACTAAATCAACTTTCCTCAGAAACATACCTCTCAGACTAATATTTGGACTTCAAAGCAACTTTTTGCTGACTTTTATGTTTATCAATGGCTAATTAACTTCACATGGGGAAGCAGAAGTGATGCAATTTCTTGGGGCTAGCTTAACTAGCCAGCTTAGCAAAAACAAAAGTACAAACCTCACACAGCAGCAGTGTTTTATGAGATGTCCACACACACACACACACACACACACACACACACAATTAGACACTCGGAGATGCTGGACAGGAGCCAGTTTGTCAGTTTGTTACGAGAATGCATGCAAGTGCATTTGCGTGTCCGTGCTTAAGCACAGCCAGCAATCTGTGAGGGGGAAAAACAACTCTCTGTTTGTGATAGCAGCTCTTTCAATGTCAGAGCAAACAGTCTGCTGGCCTCGCTCCCCACAACCAGGACTCGTGCTCACGTTTTCTGTATTCACACTGAAACAAAAAGCTTCCAGAACATGGAGTGCAAAAACAAACCTGCAGCTAAGTTTAAATAAATCATCTCCCTGTAATGGGAACGAAGTCACACTCAAAGAGCGTAACTGCTTCTACAATGTCAGCAAACATGGCTGCGCCCCTGCCGTACACCACTCAGGCTAAACATCTGTGTCAAGAACAAGATTCAAGTGATGTGGATGTGTACTTTACTTCGCCCTCGGTTCTCACATCACTTAAGTAATTTTATCCCTGTGCTCAGGTTGGAAACATTAAGTGAATTTGGATAATGAAGGTTGGATTACTTGACGTTGAGGTGAAAGTCAGGAAGCCCTCGAAGGCTTGGCTCAAGGCTGTTTATAATTACAATTCAAATGAGCAAAGGGTCAAAAGTTTTTCTATTTTTCTTTTTTTTGTCTTAAACAACAAGTAAAGGTCGCACAATAGTGACTCTTATTTTGAGGTAGTCTGGATTTAGGCATAATTTATGGTAATGCTCAATGCTATTGAATAATGTTTACTTTGAGGGCAAAGCCAAAATTAATTAAATTATAATAAAGTTCATATATTTGCCCATTAAGGTTCTGTCACTTTCACCCTTCAGATAACTCCTGTGCACATTAAAATTGATCTGTTTGGATAGTTGGCTGGAATCCAAAAGAGCTGCTTGAGACGGAATAGGATCTCTGAATTTTAGCTTTCGGCTGTTTGCACTTGTCAGCTTGTACGTGTTTGCCAAATTGAAATAGCGATTTTGTTTATTTATTTATTTTATTTTTTTCTGTGCCAAAATTGGTAGCTGAGGAAGTTCTCCTTGTAGCATTAACTTTGGATTAAAGCGCTGGCTATAGGCTATTTGTTACATAAGCAACATTTTGGTTCAGAAGATCCCTGAATGTACAAGCTACAGGTTTAATTATTCATTACATGTTTTGTGCCAGGCTTGCCTGCATCAGGTCGTAGACAGAGTGCACGTTTGAGTGCATCACAAGGGTTCGGTTTGCTGAGTGATAGTTTTCAGAGTTTGAGTAGTCTAGCTGTGCTCTTTACCAAAACACAGAGAATTGTGTTGTGGACAGTATTAGATTCTCAGCCAGTGCAAGTAGATCAGAAAGCCGCAGACCCCCCCCCCCCACACACACACACCTCTTGCAAAATGCAATACATGTAGCAGTCTCAGACCTGCCTTCAGCCAAAAAGACTTGAAGGAGAGACTGAAGCAAGCCTCAAAGCCTTGTTTTTTTTTTAATGACAGAATGTGCTCCGTCATTGAGAAGACTGATTAAAAGCCCTTTGTATCACAGTCTGGGCGGCAGTAGCATATGGCCCGAGGGCTTAAGCATAGAGAGAAAAAAGAGATCTGTAGTACCAAATCACTGGGACGGAAGCAAGGAAATAAAGCCACGGAGATTAAAGTGAATCTGCCTCATTCCTCTGCTGGAGAAATTCCTCATAGGTTTTTAGTTTTGGATTACAGTGCAGACCAGTGCATGTGTTGAAGCTGATTGTAATTGTAACTTATTTGTCTTATATGACAATACTCTGTACATACACTTCAGATTAGAGTAAAATAATTTCAGGATGCCAGCCATCATTCGTTCTTGTCATATATACGTGGTTTCCCCCAGGCCTTGCAGTCTCTGGGCCTCAACTGACCCCCGGTCTGGGTCTAAGCTTTAGCAAATTTTGAATTTTACAGCTCTGAAGTTAGCTAATATATCCTTTAAGGACAATATTAACATGAACTATTATTGCATATATAAAAGCATTTATTCCTGGTATATACAGTACCAGTACTGTATATTCACAGCATTCCTTTTCCTAAAGCTTTTTAACTTCATTTGTTTGTTCTTAAAGTAAATATGGATCTCTTTTGCAATTCTTTTAAAGACGTTTTAGTTTAGAAACTTCTGCCTGGCAGCTATCCAACGTCCAAAGTTTGGAAAGTCAGGATATTTATTAAAAAACAACAACAAAAAAAACTCCTACAGTTTCCGTATTGCAGAGAGTGTTTATGTGCTTGGGTGCGTACTGTGCACGCATGTCAAAGACTCATAAGCAAACATTAAAAAGATAAATGGCAACTGTTGTTCCTCACGCACACATCAGAGTTCATCAAGAGGGCTTGCCTTTGTTCTCGAACTTTTGCTCGATACTTTCAGGTTAATTTCAGGGAACTGTTGCACTTCAGTTGTTCTTAATTTTAGCTTGTTCAACTATTTGGATGCACATGTATTTAGTCTTTGCTCTAAATACATGTTGATTGTGAAATGTATTTGCAACACTGGTGCTCATTAATATGTCACAGCTTATATAAAAAAATATATATAAACTTGTCAATCAGAAGAACTGCAGAAAGTATGAAGTTGTATGCACTAAAGCTTCAGAAATAATCCAGATATATTCCTCTAGTGCGAACCTGCAAACTCTCTCACTGTCCCTCTGGATATTGTGCAGGTTTGTGTTTAAATTAGCTCATGCATATTACAGTTATTTCAGTGAGTTTCTCCTACCTGTCTCTTTATAATTTTTTTTTTTTTTTTTTTTTTTTACATTTTGACTTTCCTGAATGTTTGAATCTGACTTTGAATTTTTCTGTACTTTCATCTTGCTAGATTTTGCACCTCTGAGATCTGAACAATCTCATTGCTGTTCTTGTTTTTCGAGGCAAGTGATGATGTCAATTATTGAGATACGATCATTCATTTTTTTATCGCGCTCCTACTGCTTCATCAGTACCCGGCACATAGTCTTCAATTGAAGAACAACATGGCACTCGCTCCACAGAGGCTCGTACACAATGAAAAATATGCAGCAGTTGAGCATCAAGGTCATTGTCGAATGGGATTTCTCAAGAGGGCTGAAAAGTCATCTACGGAGTGAGCAAATAAGGCCAGGTGGCTGATGAACTCCAGGAATAGTTTGACAAACCTTATCGCCAGTGACAAATTAAAGTGTCAGCGGCCGGCCTATGTGGCATCACATTACCCATGTTATTCTGTGATAAGTCCCATTGCCGAGCCAGCAGCAAATGGCTGTCTGCAAAAACAGCCTGAGACAGCTATGAAGACAGAGGTACAGTAACAGGAGACCTGGGCAGATGCTTGTCTCTGAGTATTGATTGGACCAGACGTCCAGACGACTTTAACAGCCACTGATGCACACTGTCGAGCTAGAGTGGCGGCTACCTTTTCCTCCTTCTCGCATCTGGCTGTAAAGGGAATAAGATTTTGTCAGTTGGCACCAGCTAATATGTTAATGTTTCCTGTGTACATATACCCTTTTTACACATATTTGCCAAGTAGCCACAGGGAGCTTAAAAATGCCTTTTTGTAGAGTGCTAATGTGCACAGCATGTTTCCTTGTTTTTTGTGTTGTTGTAGGTTTGCGTCACAAACTTCTTTGCAGCCCGAGTTCACTGCTGGACTGCACATAAATAATAAGTATCAGCCATCATTCTCACAAAGAAGCTGGAAGATTTATTGCAATATGGGTGCCATTTAAGGTTGTTAAGAAGCAAGATTCGTGATTACTCATGGGAAAAGTAGTTTGTCACAGACCGTAATCTTTAAACACAACGTTTAATGAGTCAGCTGTTGCCACGCATTCAGTTGTAATAAGTTAGCATGTAGCTTCAGATTTTGAGATATTTGTTGGACCGGTCCTGTGTCTCCACCCATGTTGCAGGAGAACTCGCGAGCAGGGCTGAGTCTGCTCTCTGGGATGTTGGTGGTGAGGTTGGGTGAAGAGTGCAGGAGAGAGAGATGCAAATATTGGCACGGCTTTAAGGAAGAGACGGTTAATGTAATGCTGCTTCAAACCATATTGATAGAAATCTTGTTTTCTTATGCTTTATCTAGTTTGAAATTATGTGGAATGTAGTTCAGAAGTCATTGAACCACTAATTCGCATCCTTGGTGTTCATAAAGCACCAGAAATAGGCGATGGTAGTGTGTCCAAATCTAGTTTTAAAGAGAAAAATGGGGGGGTATTTTAAATCGCATGTTTCTGTTTCTGCTGTTTCTTCTCTGACTTTCATTTAGAAACTTTCTAAAGTTTCTTTATTAGAAGATGAGAAATATATTCACCCAACAGCAGTGGTTGCTAATTTATTTAAATAAATATATATAAATTATGACTCTTGGATAATATTGGGACTTCCAAGTCATACAGTCAACATGACTGCCTGTGTGAGGATGGAGGACCTTTGACTTTGGCTACCAAAAAGGTGTCGTACATCATCTAACATGCCTCTATGTATACAAGAATTACTCTCCGAGTACACACTTTTTTTTTTTTTTTTTTTGCGCTCATACACAGACAAATTCAGCCTCGTGTCAGGGCAGCAGCAAGAGTAATGGCCCCGGGTCTTCTCCTGAACACAGACTAATGAGAATCTCAAATACGACAAGCAGAGTGCATTTATCACGCACTCACACTTAATGACACCACCACCCAGGCTCAACTGCACGCTCATGGCAGTATCTAGCCCCTTTATAGATGGCCCCGTTTGTCCCTCCACTTTCCTATTATTGTAGCTGCCTGGTCAAGCCTAGTGGATGGATGAAGAGAGAGGGTGGAGGTGGGGGAGAAACGTAATCAGACTCTGTATTTGCAGGTAAAAGATTAGCTTCATTTTTTTAAATATATATATCTTTCTCATTTAATTTATGTCTTCCTGTTTTTTTTTTTGTTTTTTTTTAACACCTCCCTCCCAGTGTGAATTGGTCTATTCTCAACTTCTTTTATTCTCTTTGTGTGTGTTTCTCTCTTGTCTCTAAAAACTGAAAATGCAGATGAGTGGAACTCTGCAGCTGAGGAATGGTGAGGGAGTTGACAGATGAATGCTACATGCACTACTTTGATCTTCCTCAGTGAAGTGTTGTTTTATTTGTGGGGTGACATGGAGCTTTGTACAAGGACTATTGACTCGAAAAGCTTTAGAGATCTGCCTGTCAAAGTAACATGGATTTTCAAACAATTAGACACCAGGCAGCAGACATCAAGCAGCGTATTTTCTATGTATATTCAGTCATTTGGAAAAGCTGACCATTTTAGGCAAAAGCCTCATTTGAATATAACCGTGTTCTATAATATCGCAGACTGAAGCCACGATAAAGATTAGTGCTCACTTCAGTAGTTAATTATGTCACAGTAGAGAGAATGTCATTCTAAATACAATACCCAATGCATTGATCTTTATGTTAGAAGGAATGATGATTAGAGCTCTAATTAGTTGGACTTCCAAACAAGCCACACTGCCTCTAATGACTGTTGGGTATTTAGACAGAGATAAGAGCTTATCATCCTTAAGTGCTGCAAGGGCTACATTATCGAAACTGAGATCCAGGCCGTGCTTTAACTCACAACTCAGACACATGCACTCATGCAAGCAGTCAAAAGCCTTATTCAGCATAATGCTCAGAGATGGTAAAGGGGTCGTGTTGTGGACAATGGTGACTTCTGTCCCCCGATGCTGCCTCAGAGTGAACTGGTTAAAATTAGTAACTGGTTCTGGTTCTTGGTCACAGGTCTATTTCAGAAGGTTTATCAGCTAAGCAGAATATGTTGCTTTCCAAATCTGACAGCTTTGGGCAACAGGTACAAACCTTAACTGTTTGAGCGATGCTAAATTAATTAATGACTTTATTTAGTTTTTTCGATCCTGGAGACTCTGTCAGTTTGGGGCAGTTTAAAAAGGTGCAGACATCATCAGCTTACTATCAAAAACAACACGTATATGCAGCCAATCTAACGGTGTCAGAAGTGATTAATCTTTTGGCTTCCACTCTTTTCATTAAAAGAACCACTGGGGGTGTGTCTGAGTCATTAACATGACTGTTACTTTGTTTTTGTGTAGCCATCTGAGATTACCTAAGCTGCAAGGGGACATTAGATGGATGTTATTTTTAAAACTGCTGTGGCTTTTAAGGGTTTAATTGTGGCTTTAACAGGTTTAACCCAGGAAAGTGGTGAAAACAAAATTCTGTCTCTACTAAAAAGAGGTCAGAATCTGCAATCTACTGTTGTGCAGTTTCGTTCCTCTTAGTTTTATTCTGGAATACTGAATCCCAGTGGAAAATTTCAGGGAATCCTCCAACAAGGGGCGGGGCCCGAGACCGGTCAGTTTTGTATTAGCGTGTGCCAAGGGGCATTGTTATGTATTTGTCCCGTCTGACTCTACTGTAAGTAATCATTAAAGTAATTAAACCCTATTATTAATTTGGTGTTGAAGCAGGACCTACTAGCCTGAAACTAAGTGGTGGAATTGATTGCCTATCTGATTCCACATCAGTAAGCTTTGAGATACTGTCATACCCCCACCCCCACCCCCCGCCACCTCCCACCCATTGAGATTTCTGTCTTTCTACTGTCACTGTTCATGTCCCATTTCTCTATTTGATTTCCTAGTTCCTGCTAACTTCCTCCCATGTTCCAGGACACACTCGAGCCTTTGATGAGGTGAAAGGAGCCACACTGCTCCTTGGTGTATGCTAGCCCATGGCCATTGACTTGGGCAAGACGGCGTTTTTACAACCATAAAATGAGATAAACTGAGCTTGAAAGCTTCTGGGTATTTCAGTATGTGTTAAGATGGTATCATCAGTGTGAGACGGTGGTAATAAAAGTGAGGTCAGCTGCCACCGTGGGCTACTGCCCTGAAAGGTAGCACTGTCATGATAAGACTGCTGTCTCTTTTCATCTCTTCTTTTACTTCACGTGTGGGATGAAGCTGACACATGGATCTCGGGTTTGAGTGGAAAAGGCGTCTAATAATTGGATGCGTGCTTGCGTACGGAGAATATTTCTCCCAAAGACAATGATAAAGTATTTAATCTTCCCAGGAACAGCGAGCCACACAGGCATGATGATGCCATTATCTCTGTGAGGCACTCTCGCCAAGAAGCCTCACTCTTAGCCTTGATTTATATTTCCCTTCATCAGCATCGACCAGTCAGATTGCAAAAATCATTCATTTATAAAAGCAGGGCTCACTGCTTTTGTTCTTCCTCGACTGAAATTCACAAAATGTACTCGTGTTGCACGTTTCCTTGCTAACTTTTCCCCCCATTCCTTGTAATCCTGTTGGGATAATGTGACAGCGATGGATCTTCTCGGTGACGGTTGTGTGATTGCCTCTGCTAACAAGGGGTAAAGGCAGTGGAAGAATCTTCACAGCTATTTATCTTCCTTTGATCAATTCTCTACCACTCTGCCTTCCTCCGTTTTATCTTTTGACTATAAATATCAGCTTTGGCACAGCTGAAATTGTGACCTCTTCTTTTATCAAGACTAACAGAAATGGGCAGGAGCTCCCCTCATTGCACGACAATGAAATAAAGATTTCCAACACAAAGTGAAAACACCATCGACTGGTTGTGGAAATCAGGTACCTGGTACCTTACCTTACATCAGCTTTCACCCCTCATTTGAAGGACCCAAACTTTAGAAATACACCCCTCATAATTTGCTTTTTATCAAGAGGAAACAAAAGTTCTGGTAGATATGGATAATTCATGCAGGATGTCTTTCAAAATAGGAAGTGTGAAGAGTTTGAAATGCAAACGGTGAAGCAAACTAATTGGTACCACAGGGGAGATGGAGATCAAAGAACCTCTGTGTTAATAGAGAACTCGCGCTTTTTTTTTCTGTCCGCTGCTGAGTTAATGGACACAAAGCCACCGTGAAGTCCTCTACAGTGGTGGTCCTCGGCTGAAGCATCCTCAGAGACAGCAAAAAAAAAAAATCTGTCTTATGACTCAATTTGTCAGTGGTGCAGGTTTTAGCACTGATTGAGTCTTGACAAATCATGAAAATGTAAGGAGAACCTTTTGATGAACTGGTTGCCTTTTTTCTTTTCTTTTTTTGCATTTGTTGTCAGAGAGCTATGAGTGAGGATTTTTATGTACGCTCGTACCTCGTGGGGGTCTTTTTAAATTCAAGCTTCCTTGTATGAACTTCACCGCCCTGCTTATTTGTGTGATGACAGCAGATTTTTTTTCCTGCATGGCTGTCTGATTAAAAGCCCATATCCACTCTACAATGGTTATTTTTATTTTAGCGATAAAGCAGTTGCATATATAATAGGATCACAGGCAAGATAAGCTTCTAAACCCACTTATTTGTGTGTTGCTGTTTGGACAACAAAAAGTCTGAATTCTTGTGATTTTAGCCAGCTTGACATAGTTCTGCTTATGCATGAGGTTTTCCTTTTGTTTCCTTGGATTACTTTTTAACTGCCTGCCGCAATGACGGCTGAATCAGAGTGTGCATCCACCCATATAGAAAACCGTATATACAGTCCGCTCAGTGCATTGTTTGGTGAGAGTGGTATAACCTTGGACGTAAAATGAAAAGTAGACATACAGATAAATGTGTAGGCACACCCACAAACTAAATCTGATCAAATGACTGCGGGCGAACCTCTTAGCTCCGTGCGCCCCTCTTCCAGCGAGTTTGTTTGTTCACCTTAGGGAATGCATAAACATCGCCAAAGCTTTTAACCACCTGCTTTGCTTTGACTCGGAGCACAAACAGGCAGTGGCATCTTAGCCTTAGTTTGGCCTGAATGCCCATCACCTGGCAACAATAAACCTTTTTAATAGCTGACATCCTTTCCCAGAAAAATTTATTAAAGTGTTTTATTAGCATATTTAGATCCTGTCTGGTTTGTTGTGTGGTTGATGTGGGTAAATTGTGCCTGTCTGTTTGCCCTCGTGGAAGGTCTGCAAATCATGACGGATACGGGCGCCATGATGGTGTGTAAAGTGCACCGGGACAGGAGATTGTGTTTGCTCTTTCCTCCTTTATATCAGCACTTTCATCATTGCTTTAGTACTAGACCAGACAACAATGTACAGCATCAGAACAGGGGTGTTGTATTTCCATAATGTCCATGCAGTTGACTCAGTTTACAGGGAGGACAATGATTTAACATTTAAGAGGGTATCAATTAAACACCTGTTTGTCCTTTATGATTTATTTAAATATACACACACCCCACAAATCATCACACGATTGTGACTTTTGATTTTATTTTCGCAGTTAAGTAAATAAATGTATTTGCCTTTGCCAGTCCATACAAGCATACAATACCAGAGTTTCTTCCTTCCTTTCTACAGCGATTCCTTTCTGCAGTTCCCTTCTGTATTGTTCAGATACTCAAACGCAGTCGAGGAATAGTCCTCAAGTCGATATGTTGGCTGACTTCGTCTGTGAGGTCAGACTGGAGTTCCTGAAATAGAAAGTTTAAAAATGGAAACACAAAGTAGAGAAAACAACAACAATCACCCCGCTTTTCCCTCCTTTGGTCTGCATTTTGCATCAGTGGCCTCGGGGGGTATCCAATTATGACGCCCTTGAGGGAATGACAGTGCTTGGATTTCTGTCAATACAGGGTTCAGGTAGTGTTTCTCAATAACATTGTGAATTATTAATGATGGAGAGATTGAAAGGAGAAGGGGGGTGGTTAACATTCGTTTTTATATATATGAAGAGGAGAAAGAGAGATGAGGGAGCTAGGTTAGCACGGATGCCACCCAGCATATTTTATACTGATATATTTGATTAGAAGACCCGGAGGTAAGTCTCAATTTAAATGCCGTAAGGACCTCAGAAGATTGAGGGTGGATCCTGACTGACAGGGAGCACAGAATGTTAGTGGAATTATAGGCCTCTCTGAAGATGAATGTAAATAATTAACAGGAGGGAGACGATTGAAGAGAATTTCACTGGTGCAAGCCTGATCCTTCTTCCACTGATAGCCCTTTGGGCTTTTTTTTTTTCACCCATTGCAAATAGACATGAAGACGATGGATGTTGCCTGCAGCGGTTTTGCAGATCGATCGGAGAACCGTCTCACTGTCTGAGTCCTGCATAGATCCCCCTGTGTGAAGTCTGGCCAACTTGCTGTCTGTAGAAAGAAGTCCTGAGAGCAGGCCTGACTAGAGGCAATGCTGCTTTTCTCCAAGAGTGAGACCCAAAGCAGTTGGTGTTAGCCAACGGTATCTGTCCATTCCCATTGTATGCATGCTGCTCAGTGAGACGCTAATATCCTCATCCTTGCTCTCACAATTGACAGCGTACATTGTTCATCACCGAAACGGTTTCCAGATTTTTTCTCTCTCCATCAGCTGGGCTTTACTTTGATATGAGCTCTCTAAAGAGCTACCATCTAAGCTTAAGTACAAACCACACTCTGGTCTGTGGGGATTCTGCTGATGAGAAAGAGAATGGAGATTTTTTTCTGACACGGGGTGACAATCGATGGCCTGTGCGACAGGACAACCCATCACTTGTCTGAACTCTGCGGGCACTGAGGTTAAAGCAGCACTTTCCTGGGAGCAGGCTGAGTGGCATTGATGGCAAGGAGGGTCCCAACCTCCCCTGACAGACATGTCTCATCCTAGATGCCATCTTGCCCTCTTTGTGCCATGGCACAATGCAGACACTGTGAGAATAAGACTACATTATACTGACACTAGGCAGTTGACGTACTAATCCAAGAACTAAAGGACTACAGGGACCATTGATTTTCTATTCTTGGTAAAATGCAAGAAGCCAGCCATCACTCCACTTCGACCTGAGATGCTAATGGACTTTTTAAAATGTTGCCCCGGTGATCCCCTGGAGCCATTTTGTTTTTGCCGCTGCAGGACCCTTTGAAACGCCACCAAAATCCCCAGTTCCTTTATCTGACATGTTTATATTCAGCAGCCCCGCTTAGACGTCTCTGCCGTGACAAGTGTTTATACACAGCATCTGCCTGGCCGGCGACAGGTAATATTGGAAGCCTGAGATCTGATTTAAGTAGAGTTATAAATGTTAATATAAATATAAACAGTTTTTCTTATGTATTAAAATATTCTTAAAGATCCATTTAGAATCGATCTTAATTGGATCTAAGATGTAACTACACTACATTGATCTCACTCGTGCCATGTGCTGCTTCCACCTAAAATCTAGAATCCACTTATGTGTCCCGTGGGGGTTGTTCTTTCAATTATTGTCCGGCTCCTTGAACCCAATTCCAATTTGCAACCACGGCGTCTATGTGGTGACCCATTGGAAATCTAATTAGCAAAGTTTCTCCTGTCTGGGTGGGTTGAGGGCAGAGTTGAAATAACTGCCAGGTAAAGCAAAGAGCTGCCGCAAACATTTGTCGAGAACATTTGCAAAGAACATTATGTGCACTTCCAGGACATTGTTTTTCACATTAGTCTTTGAACTGTGACTCTGTGTGGAAATATCTGGAACCATAGGGTGAGAGAAGGCTGTGAGCGCTCGAGAAAAACAACCCTGTGCAGCTGGTGATGTGCTGTGTGATTCGTGTCATGGGACTGCAGTGAGATTGGTGGTCTGATGAACCTTCCAAAGGGAGTTTGGGGAGGGACAATATTGCTCAGGACTTCACAATGAAATGTTTGTCTCGCCACACACACACCATTCATATCATGTGTTGTTTTTCCTCCGGTTGCATTAAAATTCCCCTGCAGTTGTTTTGACAGCAAAAAAATAAAAAAATAAATAAAATTATTAGGCAAAAAAATATTCATTAGTTTCACAAAACTAGAACCTCTCATTAGAATTCGTGCGTTATTCATTTTTTTCCAATATGCGGCTTATATGTTTACTTCATAGATGTGTCCCTGTAAAATATTTAAACAGCCCAGAAAGTCCAACACAGAAGATTAATTGTCGTTGGAGCAGGTTAATGGAGGTATATAGGGTGCCACAGAGACACTAATGGAAACGGATGTTTCTTAAAGCATCTCAACTCTCCATATGCCTTCTTGCATGAATAATATAACACCATGACCCTTATTGTATATCCTGCAATCAGGATCTGTTTCTTTTTCTTCTTCTTCTCTTGCTCCTGTGCCTTTCTTGATAAGTGCTTTCTCTGTAAAGCTTGAATAGTTTGTCCTCAAACATACCCTACACTTGACTTATCATGTGGAAGCCATATTCTTGGTGTTATTATAGCACCCAGAATAATAGCCTATTTTGTAATGGCCTGCTGAGTGCAGAGGCTAATGTGGCTAATTGTGTCTGAAATTATCATGGAGTCCAGGGATATGCTTGCTCATTATGCTGACCAGTGTTTCCTGCAAATATGTGAGAGCTGAGACTTGTGTGGCTTCAAAAAAATAAAAAATAAAATAAAAAATCACAGCCAGGGCACTCAGAGATATCCAAGTGCACAGAGGTGTGAGGTGACAGGTAGACTATCAAAAATGAGTGGATTAGCCTCCCCACAACTGAAACACAGGAAAGGTCTGGGAATATTAGTGTGGTTCTGGATCAGGATTATACTCTGCCTGTTTAGCTGTGTGCAGCAGGTGTTGGCAGAAAATAGAGGTCCCGGGAGTTGACAGGTGCATACAGAGCAATGCAGCCGATTGAGGATGAAATTGAAATTTAGATTTTAAATGTGACTTTTTATGGGGTGGTTATCCTCGGCCAAGTGGGGACTGTGGAACATAAAAATTGACTTGCAGGGGTTTATGCATGAATTTAAATGACTGCATGGCTTCGTTCATGCCAGCGATTAAAGGTCAAGATTTCTTATTGTTTTAGTCTGATTTATGCATTATCCAAGTAAAAGGCCTGAATTCTGTGTGTATTCATCTTACAAATCCAGACCTGATCCAAATGAATGTCAGATTATCAGTGGTGTGCCACAACATCCCAGAAACACTTGTCCTCCAAAGAGGCCCGACTGCCAGTGTCTCGCAGATTGCTTAACAAGTCCAGTTCATTAAAAACAAAATGATCCAAGCACTCCCATCAAACCCTAGAACACTGAGAGCAAACATGGAGTAGGATCAGCACTGGCCTATATCCTTTGGACAGCTGTCAGCTCATCAGCCATCCCTCTCTCCTTAGACTGCACAGAAAGTCATTAACTGATTAGACTTTGTGTTAGGTTAAATTAAGAGAGTTCAGAGTTCCATAGGGCAGTTGATTTGCAGACACATTTTGCAGCAGTGTGTTTTACTTTGTCCATTAGTGTAAAAAAAGATTCAAAAGGGATAGCTTATGCTAATTTCCCAGCTCCATAGCTTTATTTTTCTTAGACTTTACCAGAGTAGCTTGGCTTGATTTGCAGTTGTAAAAGAAATGTGGATCAATCTTATAACCAGCCTTGGTGCAGCTGTTCAGTTCATCCTTTGTCTAAACCAAGCTGCTTTAGCTCTCCCTGATTAGCTGCCTGTTGTAAACAGAAGGTTTTAACTGTTTGGCTGCTGTGTTCACAGCAACAGCTGTGCGCTCCGTATTAATACTGTAGTTCACGTATTATTGATATCACCCCTTTTTCATTTTATACAAACATAAAGGCAGGAAAAAAAGACTGAAGCAATGACTGTGCAAAGACTGAGCTTTTGACACAGACGGGTTATTTCTAATGCACTGACTTTTGGCCATATTTAATAAGAATCCATAATAAGAATAATTAAAACCGCAAGCGGTGATGATCGGGCCCTCGCCACCCGGCGCGCGTCGACCCCTGGCTCGCTTCGAGCCGAGGCGCGCTCGGTTACCTTCCGCGCCTTCGCTCGATCAGAATGATGGCCAGAATATCTCTACCCAACGCCCTGCATTTAGGGGGACCTGCATCTTCCGCTTTCAAAATTCAACCAATCCAGTGTTTGGGAGGTGGTCACAGCTGTGGCGTGCAAAATAGGGCATGGGTCTATTTGAGTGTTTCGATCAGGATGATGTCAGTAATGTTGACACCAATTTTCATGCATTTCAGAGAAACTAATTTTGTGGACGCCATACAAAATGGTTGTGCTTCTGTAGGGGGCGCTCTTGCACCCATAGCCTTGAATCTGTAGTTATGGGTTCAGCCTGGGTGTGCACATTAGTGATTACATTTTTAGCTTGATTGTGCAAAGCACGTCTGAATGAGTGCACCAGAAATGTCTGTGGCGAGAGAAAATCCAAGGTTAAATTCAACGACCTGGTGTGACAAGGCCGTTGAACATTTTGTTAAACCACACAGAAGTTTTGATGGGCTACTTGTCTAGATGATCTGGAGCCATTTTGGTCTCACTGGGTCAACTGCCCTAAGAAAGTTCATTCAAATAGGAGGCCTGGAAATGGGGAAAAATGACACCTTCAATTGAAGATGGCCGACTTCCTGTAGGTTTTCGGGTATGGGTCCAAGAGACTTTTTTGTACGTCTTAGGATGCTACATTAGCCTCAACAACTTCAGATATGTAGATAAAATGTAGCTCCGGGGCTACGCAAAAAACATGTTATTTTATGATTTTTCCAGATGCCACTAGGTGGCGCTCTAACAATTATGGACTTTGTGCATATCAATGTGTTCAGGGCAGGAGGCTTATCAAACCACTGAAGTTTGAGGCAGATTGGACAAGGTGGCTTTGAGTTACAGCCCTGAAAATGGAGGCAACTGCTACAAGGTCGACACATTAATTTGAATATACCGGACCTCCTGTTGGGTTTCGGGTATGAGTCCAAGAGACTTTTTTGTACATCTTAGCATGTTCCACCAGCATAAAGAATTTCAGATAGACAGAGCAAGCATAGCACTGGGGCTGATGTTTAGAGTCTTCGTGGGGCGTGAAAAAAAAAAGTCCAAATTCAGAGGGTTGCCATGGCAACACCGTTCAGAAGTTAATAAAACGGCGAATAACTTTTGATGCCCCGCTTGTGTAGATGATCTGGAGCCATTTTGGTCTCACTGGGCCAAATGCCCTAGGACAAGTTCATTCAAATAGGAGGCCTGGAAATGGGGAAAAATGACACCTTCAATCGAAGATGGCCGACTTCCTGTAGGCTTTTGCTTATGGGTCCAAGAGACTTTTTTGTACGTCTTAGGGTGCTACATCAGCCTCCACAATTTCAGATATGTAGATAAAATGTAGCTCTGGGGCTAGGCAAAAAACATGCTATTTTATGATATTTGCAGGTGCCACTAGGTGGCGCTCTAACATTTATGGACTTTATGCATATGAATGTGTTCAGGACTGGAGCCTTATCAAACCACTGAATTTTGAGGCAGATTGGTCAAGTTGGCTTTGAGTTACGGCCATTTTTGTCTTCACGGCGAAACATCCAAATTTGGCATTCCGCCACAGTCACGCCCTTTGGTGAAAACTCACGGTTTTGAAATTGGTGTAAGGCCAACTCCTTACGGCTTTGCAGTGGACATTTGAGATGGTTTTGCTCAACCACTTTTGAACTGGACCTCAAAGAGTAAAAAATGACATTTCCTGCTCCCACTAGGTGGCGCTGCAATTGTCATAAAAATTTCCAATATCTATGTGTTCAGGGACGGATGCTCATCCTACTGAAGAAGTTTGATCCAGATTGGACCATGTATGGATGAATGAGAGTCAATCAAAATTTCATGGCGAATCATCGAATTTCAGGGGGGCTTTTGGGCCACTCCCCTTTGGCAAAAACTCACCATTTTACAACCGTAGATTCCCCTTGGGGTGTACATTAAACAAACCAAATATGATGTTGGTAACATCTAAAACCTCTGAGTTAATGGTAAAAGTCTGAGGGGTGCAAATCGCCAAATTTGCATGTTTAATTAAAAATGGCGGAGCTTCCTGTTGGGTTTAGAGGATGGCTCCAAGAGGATTTTTGGTGCGTCCAGATATGATAAACGTGTGTATAAAGTTTCAGAAATGTATGCGAAACACAGCGGTGGGGCTGTAGTTTAGGGGGCGCTAGAGAGCCATTTCTGCTGCCCCTTACCCGGCGCCATTAAAATACTTAAATTTTCACCAGCTATGATGCACGTGCAAAATTTGATGAGTTTTGGGGTATGTTAAAGTCGTCAAAAAAGCAATCGTTTTGCCTAAATAAAAAAAATAATAATAAACAACACAGATACAATAGGGCCTTCGCACAATTCGTGCTCGGGCCCTAATAAGAATCCACAATTGAAACAGTATCTGTAGGACAGAAAATAGGGAAAAGCATAATAGGTCCACTTTAAGCTATATAACCAGAACAGTGTCAGAGATGGAGCACAATTGCATATAAGAGCTTTAGCCTTCAGTACAAGTATC
Organism: Pterophyllum scalare; assembly: GCA_024447675.2. NCBI lineage: Eukaryota > Metazoa > Chordata > Actinopteri > Cichliformes > Cichlidae > Pterophyllum > Pterophyllum scalare. The sequence continues at coordinate 5,384 of JAMQGT020012564.1, read as the reverse complement.
ATTAAGTTTTATTCTCTTTTCCTGATCATTTAGCTGCCTGCTACATATTTGACCTTAAAGCATCAAGATTTTACCAGCAGGAAACCACTCTATGAAGCACCATAGATGGTTGATTGTGAGGAGAATCAATTTAGCAGCAGCTGACTTTAGGTTAACTCCCCAAATTAACCTTAAAAAGAAGTTAAGGAACTTTTACCAAGTGGCGTATATTTCCAGATGGTTTGACCTTTTCATTATGTCCCACCTGAAATCTGAAAGTGAAAAATCTAATTCTCTTTTTTTTTTAAGGGGGAATGACCTGTAGAAAACGGTCCACGGTGGACTCTAACAGGGGCTCTGCTTTTGGCGTATGTCAACCGGGGGGGCTATAGCAGTGCCCCAAAGATCAGATACTCTTAAGCAGCTTTTTTAAAATTATTATTATTATTATCTTATTTTAGTCTTGCCAGTGTTGAATTTTTTCACACAGTTTGTAGCAGTAAAATTTAATTCCAGCTCAGGATAATGAAGTCCTCAACAGTCTGAAACTCAGCCTTTACTACAAGCTAATATGCACAAGCCATGCAGTGTATATTACTTGTCTCGCGTAAGCCCTTGTACTCAGTATGGTTGTCTTGTTTTCACACTCCGTTGGCTGCCTTCCTTTAGCTAAGTAGGTTGTCAATAAATGATCTCTGCCTCCCTTCCTCACAAGAATATAGTGCTCCCTGGGTATGCAGCTTAGGTTTTTGGGTGGCTGTGCATATTCATGACAAAGTGGATGCATTTTGAGATTTGGATTGGTGTTTAGCAGTTGTTTTATTGGTTATTTAAGTATGTGCATGACCGATCTTCATTTATACCCTTTTGTCTGCCCTGAATGCTTTTTTTTGTGACATTTTAAGGGATTTTTCCCACTGATTTGTCTTCATAATAACATCATCTGTTTAAATTGCTGTTTCACTTGCTGGGTGGGGTGGGGGGAGTTGGGGGTGGGGTGGGGGAGAAATTACACAGTATGAGACTAATCCATCAGGTATATTGTTCTCATATACTTTCTGAGGCAGGCCACACAAGCTGCTGTAATTTACAAAGTAAACACAAACAGACACTCGCCCACTCCCGTCGATTTATGGCGTTGTGATCATCGCTTGACCTCATTGCTAAATGCAGCTTTCTGCCTGCATTTAAATGAGGCACACTATTATCAATATTGATGACAGTTCATGTCTCTGTTGACTTAATTTTCTGCTCCCCCACTTAAAACCATGCGGCCCGAGTCGCACTGCCAAGTGACAGTGCATAAACTTGGGAGGGCTTGTAAGAACCCCTGTAGAGGACACATTGCCCTCAATAAATTGGCAAGGAGTGCAGGTCATCACAGTTTGAAGTTGGTTTCAACAAATCCCTCTTCCATCCATCTGTTACTGTCTCTTCCCTCAAATATCAAACAGATGTGGAAATTAACATTCATGCATAATCTCAGCCTTGTGCACAATGTCTGGAGCTGTTAATTATTCCCACACAGACACTCGACTCCAACTTTTATCCAAACTTTTTTCTTTTTTTTTTAAAGGGGAAATATTCTGAGAGCTCCTTTGTCAAACACCTTATTGAGAATGATAATCTGTGATTCGAATTCACGGAGGTGGATGAGGTTGCAACATCTTTACTTGAAAAGCTGTCATTGCTGTTTTTTGTTTGTTTTTCCTTCTGTTTCTTTGAGATCATTGACAGATACTGCCTGTGGTGTTATTACATCTTTCTTTGACTTTTCAGTTTTGAAAACTTGATTTCGATGGCAGCACCCTTTGTTCAGATACCGAGTTGTTCCTGTAATTATGCAAAACAAATTCGTCTCTGTCTCTTATAGTAGCACAATAAATGAATCACTTTCTGTTTACCACCCAACACTTGTATAGTTGGCACCAGGTGTTCAGAGGAACAAATGCAGCAAATATAATATCTGCACTATTTAAGTCTTAAAGATTTGAATGATGAGAAGCTGGCATATCTAACCTGTGGCCTTCCTCTGCCTATTTTAGTGCAGCTCTGCTTGCAGGTCATGTTAACATTTTCTCATGTCAAAATAAAGCTGTTTTCAGACAGTGTGCCTTTTTAGCCATTTGAGCCTTTGTGATAATGGCCCTGCCCTTCTCAATCACTTACCAACACCTAAACCCAACAGTGTTTTCCAGTATTGAAAAGATGCCTGATGCAGATGAGGCCCCGTTATGTGAGACATTAGTGAGAGCATTTTCATTTGTGAAAATGGCTTAATAAATATGAGAAATATGCTCTTCTCCAGCTCAGGTGTGTTCTGAATTTTATAGCCGTGATTTTTGTTATTTCTTACACGCAACTTAGAATACATACGATACAATACAAACGATTCAGTCTGCACTGGTGAAATGTTTTGGCATGATTTTTGACCTACTGGGTGTGGCTTGCTCTTTCTCAAGCCTTAGCCTTTTGCACAGCTGACTCAACTCGGCAATTAAGCCAGTGTACTTAAGGCCAGAGAGAGGAGAGCTCCAGTGCCAGAGAGCCTTTGTGGTGCAGCTTGTGAGCTGTGTGTTGTGGCTGCTTACTCCTGCTCTGTGGAGAGGAGGGTGTTTTGGTGGTTGAGTCCTTTTAACTTACTCTGGTGACTTGGTAACTAACTTCTGGTTGTGGTTGGATTCTCTTCCGTTTGAAAGTGATGGCAGTCTGTCCGTATCTTTCAGTTTAACCATTAACAAAAGTGTTTACGTTAACAGTTTTGCCTCCATGTTTCCTTTTTGTCAACCCAGACACATTCCCACATCCCCTGGACTTTTTAGGGGAACTATATATAGATAGATAGATAGATATAGACATATAGATAGACATAGATAGCTACTAATACTTAGTTTCAGAGAACTTTATTTGCATTATAGACTGTTTAGATATTTTGGCAATATGACAATTTTATTCATTGTCATAATAAAGACATAAGTGAATAGATTATTATAATTATAATTGGTTTGCGATATCAGAAACATGAATTAGCATGGCGCCAAACATTTGAAGATGTTTTTATCTAATTTATCGTGTGGTTCTGTATGTGTGTGTCTTTAAGTCTTGGTCATTATTAAATTCATGGCTTGTCAAAATGTATTTAGGGATGACCATGGTCCTATTAACCAGAAATAAAAGCATTTCCAAGACTTCTGTGGCAATTTATTTATAGTCTTGACCCATCTTTCACAATCAGTGATCCATAGAAACGATATCATTTCATTGGCACTTGCTCAGTCCTGCAAAGAGCAATGCTGACCCGTGCATTCTTGCTGCTTCACAGTTTTTATAAATTTGATGGTCTCCACCTTAAATTCCTTCTATATAAGTATAATCTGAGTGAGTGATGTGTTCCTGTTCATCTTCATTAAATTTCATCTGTCTCAGGCTTTGTTTAGTGGGGTCATGAGGTTATGGGAAGTCTGTCTCGCCTCCTCAAATTTGTTAGCTCTTGGTGGCTGTCGTGGTTAAACTATAAGGAGATGTTTAAAAAAAATCTATCAGGACCTTTTGCCATATCAGGCTGAGCAAGGTGTGTTCATTTTTAGCTCGGCTGTTTCAAAGAAAAAGTCGAGGTACTGTCAGAGCCCTCGGTGTCGCTGTCGGCAGCTTTAACGTTGACCATAACTCGAGAACAATGTGACCAAGAATGTTCAAATTCACACCATAGCTGCCTCCTATTAAAAATCTCTGGACGAGTTTGAATCTTGGCGACCTTGACCTGAAGGTAAAGGTCAGAGGTCAAGTTTTCTGAAAATCTTGTGAAGCGTAATGGCACAAACGGTGTGACCCAAGATGTTCAAATTCACACTACAGATGCACAGTGTTAAAGCTAGACCCATCAGACTTCACACACTTGCTCACTGACTTCACTATAACAGCACCTTGACCCCCCCCCCAAATTATGAATCCAGAACAGCTGAGCTCAGCGGTGCTCTTGTTAAAGACACTGTTGGGCAGTGAATGCTCAGGTGTCCTGGTGGTCAGGGTCCCACCAGCCTGCCTTCTCTCCTGGTTGCTTCCCTCACAATGTCTGGTTTGCTCTGACTCCATCTGCCCCCCTCCCCCCCCCTTTTTTTTTTTTGTGATGCATTTGCACTCTCGTTGATCAGTGGTTGAGTGGACATCACTGCATTGGCATGAGGCATTGCATGCTAATTGGAACTTAGATACCACCTTTAAACATTACTGCTGTTATTGTTATGTAATTGTTGCCTTTTAAATTAGAAGTTCTTTACATGCATCTATATGTATCTATCCAATATATGTTACTATATTAGGAGCCATCCGGCTTGTGTTTGTGTTGACTGTGCTCATTTTATTACAGTGACATCTCTTGGTTATTATAAGAATAATAATAGTAGTAATAAACATGCCAACTCTAATAACCTTGTTTTATTTTAGGTGGGTTATGTGAATCTGCCGTGGGCCATGTGTTATGGTGAGGTCTCTTCTTCTGCCAAAATGAGGCTGATACCCGTCTTGCCTCGACCCGTCCTGCCAGCCTTCCTGGCTCTCACCTTAGTCGCCTTCTTACCTCAGCTGTCCTCAGGAGCCACGCCGTTCCCCCAAGACCTGGAACCAATCAGCATCGTGGGCAGAGAAAGTAAGTTCAGAATCTGTTGTTGCCATGGTGATCCCTGTTGCAGGAGTACATGTAAATCTAGACTGAGGGTCACTAAGGCATATCTCTTCACTGGGGAATGTAGCTCAGTGAAGTAGATGTATTTAAGGCTATCTTTGCAGCAAACAAATTTGTAGATGTTTATTCTGCTGCTGGAATATCTGTTATTAAATTTATTTGTTGAGCTCTGTGCTGATTTGGTTTGGAAAAAGGTCACTTCAGCTTTGCAGAAACATGGATGATTAAAAAAAAGGTCTCAGTCCGACCTGAGGTGCAAACTTTTAGCAAATTTACAAAAACAATTATGATGTAAAGTTGCTGGTGCTTCGAATGGTCCAACTGGCTAAACATTGTTTTGGATAATAAAAAATATATTGCATGTCACATACAGCTGGACTGTATAATAATATAATATGTGCGTTATGTTCTAATACAAACATTTTTCACATCGCTGGTGGCTGGTGGCTATGTTAGGCTTTTGTATGCATGCACAAAATATATTAGGGCCTTATATTGAAGTTAACATAGCCAGTTAGGTCTAGACTAGTGTACTGACATTACTAATACATGTGATTTAAAATCTTTTACCGCGTGTGACTAAACTGCAGTGGGCTTGATATGATTATTTGGTTCTTATGTCATTTAACTTTGCATTTTCATTATGTTGTTTGTTTTGTTGCTTTTAATGGGTTGTACAAAAAATTTACTATAATATAAAAATGCACTGCTCAAAAAAATAAAG
>JAMQGT020012563.1:0-83660 GCA_024447675.2 Pterophyllum scalare | reverse complement strand
AGATGTTGCTGCTAAGGGTGGCCCAACCAGTTATTAGGTTTAGGGGCAATCACTTTTTCACACAGGGCCATGATGGTTTGGATTTTTTTTCACCTTTAATAATAAACACAGGAAATGAGGAAGGGGGCAAACACTTTTTCACACCACTGTACTTGAGTTGTCTTTGTTTAATATTCACATTTGTTTGAGTATCTGAAACATGTGTGACAAACATGCACAAAAAAAAAGAAATCAGAAAGGGGGGCAAATACTTTTTCACAGCCCTGCATTTGTGGAAGTATGGAGTTGTCTTGGAGAGAAGGCATTTGACTTTTTGACCAGGCTGTTTTGGAGAGTGAGAGGATAGCTGATGAATGGAGGAGTGTGCTGGTACCGATTTTCAAGAGCAATGGTGAGGTATAAAGCTATAGTGACTACAGGGGGATAAAGCAGATGAACCATGAAGCTATGGGAAAGAGTTGTTGAAGCTAGGTTAAAAAGAGAGGTGATGATCAGTGAGCAGCAGTATGACATCATGCTGAGAAAGAGCACTATAAATGCAATGTTTGCTTTAAGAGTGTTTATAGGAAAGTACAGAGAAGGTCAGACAGAGTTGGACTATGTCTGTGGATCTAGAGAAAGTGTTTGATAGGAGAGGAACTGTGCTGCATGACAAAGTCAGGAGTGGCAGAGAAGTATGTGATGGTGGTGGAGGACATGTTTGAGGACTGTGAGACAGTTCAATTAAATTTTGTTCATAGAGTGCCAAATCGCAACAAGTTGCCTCAAGGTGCTGGTGTAGATTTTCCTGTGCTCGTAGGTGTCCTCCTTGTTCTTCTTGCTTAAGAATATACTAGAACACTTGTAGGCACATGCTGTTCCCTTCAGTTCCAGTATGCTGGCTGTGGTATTTATGGTACTAAAAAATACCAAGTACCAGAATTTTGCCATAGTAAGTATTGGTTCTGGTGACTATTTAAAAGACACAGAGCTATTATTGCACTTTTTACAGTGCCTTGTGAAAGTATTTGGCGGCGTGCAATATTATTGGGCCCCTTTACTTTCAGTGCAGCAAACTGACTCCAGAAGTTCAGTGAGGATCTCTGGATGATCCAATGTTGTCCCAAATGACTGATGATGATAAATAGGATCCACCTGTGTGTAATCAAGTCTCCGTATGAATGCACCTGCTCTGTGATAGTCTCAGGGTTCTGTTCCAAGTGCAGAGAGCATCATGAAGACCAAGGAACACACCAGGCAGGTCCGAGATACTGTTGTGGAGAAGTTTAAAGCCGGATTTGGATACAAAAAGATTTCCCAAGCTTTAAACATCTCAAGGAGCACTGTGCAAGCAATCATATTGAAATGGAAGGAGTATCAGACCACTGCAAATCTACCAAGACCCGGCCGTCCCTCTAAACTTTCATCTCAAACAAGGAGAAGACTGATCAGAGATGCAGCCAAGAGGCCCATGATCACTCTGGATGAACTGCAGAGATCTACAGCTGAGGTGGGAGAGTCTGTCCATAGGACAACAATCAGTCGTACACTGCACAAATCTGGCCTTTATGGAAGAGTGGCAAGAAGAAAGCCATTTCTCAAAGATATCCATAAAAAGTCTCGTTTAAAGTTTGTCACAAGCCACCTGGGAGACACACCAAACATGTGGAAGAAGGTGCTCTGCTCAGATGGAACCAAAATCGAACTGTTTGGACACAATGCAAAACGATATGTTTGGCGTAAAAGCAACACAGCTCATCACCCTGAACACACCATCCCCACTGTCAAACATGGTGGTGGCAGCATCATGGTTTGGGCCTGCTTTTCGTCAGCAGGGACAGGGAAGATGGTCAAAATTGATGGGAAGATGGATGGGGCCAAATACAGGATCATTCTGGAAGAAAACCTGTTGGAGTCTGCAAGAGACCTGAGACTGGGACGGAGATTTATCTTCCAACAAGACAATGATCCAAAACATAAAGCCAAATCTACAATGGAACGGTTCACAAATAAACGTATCCAGGTGTTGGAATGGCCAAGTCAAAGTCCAGACCTGAATCCAATGGAGAATCTGTGGAAAGAGCTGAAGACTGCTGTTCACAAACGCTCTCCATCCAACCTCACTGAGCTCCAGCTGTTTTGCAAGGAAGAATGGGCGAGAATTTCAGTCTCTCGATGTGCAAAACTGATAGAGACATAACCCAAGAGACTTGCAGCTGTAATTGCAGCAAAAGGTGGCGCTACAAAGTATTAACGCAAGGGGGCCGAATAATATTGCACCCCCCACTTTTCAGTTTTTTATTTGTTAAAAAAGTTTGACACATCCAATAAATTTCATTCCACTTCACGATTGTGTCCCACTTGTTGTTGATTCTTCACAAAAAATTAAAATTTTATATCTTTATGTTTGAAGCCTGAAATGTGGCAAAAGGTTGAAAAGTTCAAGGGGGGCCGAATACTTTCGCAAGGCACTGTATTTAAGTGAATGACATTTATTCTAACGTGTATTTGACCCACTTTTGTGTGCATTTTCATAGGACATTCTGCCTACAAAAACACGCACACTTCCTGATAAGTGAACAAGGAAAGCAGCTGTGTTTCCATCACTGTTCTTTGTTGAAAATGGTCAGTACAGACTGTGGTTAAACCTTTGGAAACTTAATGAATCTTCAGTGAAAGGTACATGTACAGACCAGATAGAATAAAAGAAAATTACAAAAGGTGAGGGAGAGAGAGAGCGTTTCATTTATGAATTCATAACTTTAGTAATGTTTTATCCCCTCTCACCTCTTGTTTCCTCGAAGCAGACTTTTCACTCAGACATCATAATAACATCTGATGAAACTACTGCTGAACTCAATACCAAATCAAGCCTGCTGCTGCAGGCTTTAATCTGTTTTAGAGAATCAGCAAGGCAATACTCTTAGACACACACACACACACACACACAAACACACACACACATATATACACACATGACAAAGATTGAAAAGAATCCATCAGAATGGAATTGCTCTGGTTTTGTACTTTAACTCGTTCTCAAGTTCAATTTGAATCACTTGACAGGAGGGACTTTAATCAACACTCTTACATTATGTATTTTATAAACCTCCTACTCTTTTACCTGCACCTCATCTGCCCAATCCCACAGTTGGTGTAGTTGCAGTGCAATAAAACCATCTGTACAGAGGTGGACATCATCTAGGATCTCTGTGTAACAATCTGCATCTACAGTTTTAATATCAGTGCATTTTCATGGCCAACACTTTTGTCTTATTATTCATCCATACCACTGAAGCCCAAAAATTATTAAAATGAGCCACAGTACACACAATTAGCAGTATACTTTGACTCATTCTCACACATACTGTCCTGCTGGCTTGATTGCACATTAATCCAGCACAATCAAATGTCCCTTGTAAATACGTTATTTTCACGCAACATGTTTTAATTCAAGATTTTTTTAAAAAGTAAGGGACAGCAAAAAGAGTGTAATATTCAGAGGAAAATCCCAGAATTTTGTAAATTTGCAAAACAAACGTCCAAATTCACAAAACTACTTGTTAAAAACTTGGATATTCTCCATCATAAAATGACAAATTTCTGAGGAAAATTGGATTTTCATTTTTTTTAATCACAAGTCCATATTGCTTCACTTTCAAGGTTCAGTTGAAAGATTAGAACACCAACAATACATCTTTACAGCAATATTAGCAAGGCACATAGTAGTGCAGTAGTATTTAGTGTACAAACATTTTAGCAGTGCTTAATAGTTTGATTGAGTGAACTTTATTGTCATTGTACACAAGTATACAACGAAAATTGCCGTTCCAGAACACCCATCCAAGAGAAGACAAACAATAGGACAGTTGAGGAACAAAAAAAATCATCTCATATGTTGCCCAGTAGGGGGCACCATATGAGGTTGAAAAACCCCTGCAATAAGCACATATAGCAAAAAGCATGGGAGCACTAGGGTGGGGAGGGGCAGGGATGGAAGGAAGCCATAGTGGAATAGTGGAGCTTAGCATGAATTTAGGCTCATTAAAGTGCACCTTTACAACCCTTAGCTGTCATTAACTGTTCTGTCATATTTAAAGTTCTTTTCTGTGTCTCCCAGACTACCAGCGGTTAATGACAGTGGCAGAGGGCATCACCACCCTTCTGTTTCCCTTCCAGTGGCAGCACGTCTATGTTCCCATCCTGCCAGCCTCCCTCCTTCATTTCCTGGATGCACCTGTTCCTTACCTGATGGGTCTGCAGTCCAAAGAAGGCACTGACCGCTCAAAACTTGAGCTTCCTCAGGAGGTACGACATCAGCCTGGGTAGCTTTCATACACAGACCAGCCACAACATTAAAACCACCTGTATATTATTGTCTTTATGGTCTGGCACTACAGTGGTTCAGTGTAGAGCCTCTGGCTGCTGGGCTTGTTCAAGCTGTGAAAATGTATTTTTTGAGCAAATATTCTCCACTCTTCCTTGATTGGGATGCAAGAATTTTAAGGTAGTACAGTACCCTTTAGGGTTGTGGCAATGGTTGATGATGTCAGAGATCAACAATGGTCAAAGTGATTGGCGATTTTTAACTAATTTATCCATGAATTCATTTAATTTAATATTATTCTGAAATCATTAAAATTTATTTGCATATCTAAAATGCATATTTAATTTACAGCGCTGATTCTAATGATGACATTACTGGTAGCAATATAGCACTCAAGACATGTAAGCGATCTTCCTTTATTGCAAACCATTGCGAACCTGCAAATGACTTGCAATAAATACAGTGCTGATTCTATGTTATTTTAACCAGATTGGCCTATGCAACTTCGACAGAAGTCACGTGACCCGAACGTCTCAGTTGTGATAAGGGTTCACCCTTGAACGCAACAGCTTGGCCATATTTACGTCCCTTTTCAGTCTCAGTCAAACAGTGAGGAGATGAATGTTTTCCATTGTATAGCCCAGTGCTGTGTTACAGTTAAAGCGTCCGTGTGTGTGTGTGTGTGTTGTTATGTGTGTTATTTGTGTGTGTTAAGGCAAGATAAGGCCCTTGCAAAGCGGAAAATCCAGGCTTTCAGGCTTCTGGCTTCGCTTATATCCCCAGCTCCCAGCACTCGTTAATCTGGCTCTTACCGTATGGATGCTAATTATCCAAGTCAGTACAGGATGCTTCTGTGCATCACCCACAGCTCCCCTCCACCTCTTCTCCCATTCCTCTTATCCCCCTCACAGGAGCCCCCCGCCTTAAAAGAGTGGAGAATCTCCCTGTGTTTCTCAGTGACACTTTGAAGTGGGTTTGACCTAGAAATGAAAAGCTAAAACAAAGAGGAGATGAGAAGAAAAATATATAAATACCTGGGGCCTTAGTACCAGATAGTCTGCCTTTTTTTAAATCCTGTTTATCAATCCAGGTCTTTTGTGCTTTTGCCTGATGTCAAATATTAACATCAGTGATGTTTGCATGGGTGTCTCAACTACACTGTACCTTTCTCTTAGTATTATCCAAAAGAAGCTCCACTTACATCACACCTAATGTACATGTGTTTTACTGTCATTCAAGAACATTTGAGTATTCTTACCCAGAGGATATCTCACTGAGATTTACTAAGTGTTGTGAGTTGGATTCAGCAAACAGGACTTGCACATTCATTCAGTTAACCGCTAATAAATCCCCTCAGCTGCCAAGTAAAGCCTGTCTGTTTGGCTTCATTTTCATAGTATGTGTAAAAAGTTAGCATCTGGAGGTCCTTTATCAATCTGTACTCAGTGGCATGTAAAAGCTCATATTTGTTTGCATGGGGTGGCTGTAGCTCAGAAAGTATGCCTGTATAATAATTAGGTAAAGTATGTCTGCATGCCAAAGTATCCTTGTGCAAGATACTGAACCCCAAGTTGCCATCCGATGTATTCATTGGAGTGTGAATGTTAGATAGAAAGCACTTAGAAAGAAGTGCTTGTATCAGCTGTACTTGAGTATTGAGTGCTCAAGTAGAGTAGAAAAGCAATGTATAAGAACCAGTCCATGCTTGTTTTTTTTAAACAAATGGGTTTTGCTTTAACCCTGCATGAGGCATTAAGGTAATTCCAGTGTGTCAGATTTAGATTGATCTCTGAGAATCTCCTATTATTCCACTGGCCTATATTCTCTACACTCTCCATAACCTACCCCACATTATATCTCCTAAGACTGAGCTGTCCTTAGTAATCCTCCCTGTCCCAGCTCTGTTTCTACTGTCTAGAGTGCATACATTTATCTAATGTCTGTGATAAACACATTTGATTTTACTCATTGTGGCATTAGAAATGCACATCAGAGTGATAGTATTTCCTAGAAGTGTAACATGCACCACCGTATTCTATTTCAGAGCTATATTGTTGTAAATAAAAATTGTAGTAAAAATGCCTTTCTTGTCACAGGCCAACCTGTGTTTTGTGGATATTGACAACCATTCCATTGAGCTTCCAGAGGACTTCCCTCAGTTCCCAAACAAGACCGAGTTCATCCAGGAGCTCACTGAGGTGCTTTTAAGCTTTGGCATCTCTGCCAACACTGGTGCTCCACCCCGGACCCGCTTCAGTCCTGGTAGCACCTTGTCCACCCCGGGGAGGGAGTGCAAAGCTGCCACCCTTCGACAGCTAGAGGATGATGGATGTAATGGCAACCTGGCAGGAGAGGAGTTAGCTGTGCTGGAGCTGCTGCAGGGAAACGCCACATTGGAGAGGCTGCAGGCACTGACTAAACGCACTGGGGTGACAGTGGCCCGTGTGGATGCCCTGAGGGCTGGAGTCAAAGGTCAGCCCACTGAGGGGCAAGGGAGCCAAACAGCAGGTGAAGAAGAGGAGCTAAGGAACGCTAAGCTAAACGTTCAGCTGAGGGAGGTGTTTGCCACTCGCTTCACCACCATGTTTGCGGACTATGAATCATTTGTTATCCAGAGTGCTCCTGATCTGGAGTCCTGGCTCACCAACAGGGAGCAGATGCACAACTTTGACAAGGTGATAAAATCAGGCAGTGTGTCTATCAGAGGTTCTTTCCTCGACATGTTGGGCCTCATGTAGTAACAATCTTACCTTACTTGGAAAATAAGTGTTGCATGCAAAAATATTGAGATTTATAAAACATACACATTTTCTTCTTACCACTTTGCCTATGTTAGTAGACTGTCACCCCAGTGTATTTAGCCAGTGCCTGCAGTGGTGAACATGATGGAAAAGCCAGAGAATTAACAGCTGAAAAATGACGTCTCTAGAGGAAGGGTTACATCCTGTTATGTGGCTGAGACACACTAAATGAAAAGACATCAATTTTCCACAAGTCCCAATCAGCACCTTTTTAATAAAGGATGGGTGTTGTAGTTATTATTATACTGATTTACAGGTGTATAAAATTATGTTAAACTGACCTAAAAAAATAACAAATAAAACTGTCTACCAATACAAACTGAGATAATCTACCCAAAAGAAATAAATGAAAATACACTCCTGATCTAAATCTTAAGACCAGTTAAAAAATTGCAAGAATTTGCTTTTGCACTGTTGGATCTTAAGAGGGTTCTAAGTAGAGCTTCACAATGCTAAAAGAAGAAATCAGCACAAGAGACAAAAACCTTTGAGCAGGGAATTTATTGAAAACTGCATTTACGCTCAAACATGATTTTTTTCAGCGGATCAAAAGTTTAAGACCATAGCTCAACAAAAACCCAACCCCCCCCCAAAACAGAAATTAAAGTGTCAAAAAAAGGACTCAGTAATGAGTAGCTCCACCATTCTTGTTGATCACTGTTGAAAAACCCAGTCATTACCACACAGACGAGGGCCCTCAGTCATGAGGGATGCCCGCTGAAACATCTCCACATAGCCGGCTGCTGTTTGACGCCCCTGCACAACCTGAAGCTCCATTGTTCCACTAAAGGAAAATGCACCCCATATCATGATGGCATCCCCCTCCCCCCACTGTGCAATGGAGAAAACATCTCAGGTGGGATCTCCTTGTCATGCCAATAACGTTGGAAGCCATCAGGACCATCAAGGTTAAATTTTTTCTCATCAGAGAAGACAACTTTCTTCCACCTTTCAGTGTCCCATGTTTGGTGCACCCTTGCAAAGTCCAAACGGGCAATTTTGTGGCGTTGAAGAAGACGTGGCTTTTGAAGATGTTTTTTGTTTCTGAAGCCCTTCCCTTGCAGATGCCATCTGATGGTTATTGGGCTGCAGTCAGCACCAGTAATGGCCTTAATTTGGGTAGAGGATCGTCCCGTATCTTGACAGACAGCCAATCGGATCCTGCGGCTCAGCGCTGGTGAAATTTTTTTGGGTCTACCACTTCACTTCTTTGTTCCATAACCCTCAGGATCATTTAAAAAAAATGCAAAATGACTGTCTTACTGTGTCCAACCTCAGCAGCGATGGCACGTTGTGAGAGGCCTTGCTTATGCAGCTCAATAATCCTACCACGTTCAAAGTCAGTGAGCTTTTTTGCTTTTGCCATCAGGAGGTCTTGACAGTGTAGAGACTTGACAGAAAATGACATGGAATCCAGATTTTTGCACAGCTTTTGGCTTTTAAAGGCTGTGGTCTTAAACTTTTGATCAGCTGAAAAAAATCATGTTTAAGTGTAAATGCAGTTTTCAAAAGATTCCCTGCTCAAAAGTTTTGTCTCTTGTGCCAATTTCTTCTTTTAGCATTGTGAAGCTCTACTTAGAACCTTCTTAAGATCCAATAGTGCAAAATGCAAATTCTTGCAATTTTTTAACTGGTCTTAAGATTTTGATCAGGAGTGTACAACAGCTTACCTCCCTCAACTGACATAAACAGGAGAAAATAGCTCCAAAATAAATTGTAGATCACCCCATTTACTAGAGCAGGCACACCTTTCCAAAGTGTCTTGTTCAAAGTGGCAATTGTTAAAAAAATGAGTGAAATAGTTTCCTATTAGAATATTTTATGTAAAAAAGGTGTTTTAATCTTAATCTTCATTCTTCATATCTTGAGTCAATATTTAGTGTTCATTATATATAATTCAAGTTACTTGTAATTAATTTTGTTCTGTAAGCTATTGTTTCAGTTAAACTTCTGTGTTTAGGTTTCTAAGACATCCTGGCATTTGGCATAAGGCTAAATATGTTCAAATGAATTGAAAATTATTTTAAATGACAGTGTTTGTAAGCTGCTGTCTCCTGCACAGTACTGAAAATACATATGTCTTTTATGAATAGGCTTCATTCCTGTCAGACCAGCCAGAGCCCTACCTTCCCTTTTTGTCCCACTTCATTGAGACACAGATGTTTGCCACCTTCATCGACAACAAGATCATGTCCCAGTGGGAGGAGAAGGAGCCGATGCTCTATGTCTTTGACACACGTATTGACAAGGCACGTCTCTATAATATCCGTGCTCCCAGCCTCAGATCGTCCTGCTACCAGAGGTGCTCCGTCCTCAAAGAGTCTGGTAAGCTCATATGGGAGACGCTCCCTGCCCACAAATGAGATTTATTTCAGTGTAAACATGATTAAAATTGTTATTTGGAGAAGTGGATGGGGAGGGAAAATAAGAAAGGTGGTGGTTTAAATTAGCAGTAAGGTCACGTCTGTGCCTTGCAGAGCATGCCAGTTGACCATTTGCTTATGTCAGAGGGCTTCCACCTCTCTGCCTTTTTCTTTAGTCCTACACTCCCCTTGTATTTTTATTTATTTATTTTTTAAATCTAGTAGTAACTCATCTCTCTCCCAGAGACCAACAAAACACTTTGAATTTGTCTGCATTCCAGCAAGGCAAACCCTTGCATACAAGCGCACCTTCTGACACGATCTTATTGCAAAACTTCTTGATCATCTTTTATTAATTTTATCAGTTTTCTTGACTGGCAATTGGTGCTGAATGTGCAATGTGAGGCCTGACTGATCCAGCTAAGTGCATTAGGGAATCTGTGAGATTGCTGTGTTCCTGACTGTGTTTTAATTATTTTTATAAAAATGTAGAAAAGCAGAAATAAAGGTTGGTAATGTTTATTTTAAAATGAAGATGCCAAATGTCTATGAGCATGAAAATATAAAAGGCTAATTAACGTTCTCAGTGAAGTGACATGAGCCTTTTTGTCTACTGTGTGTACTAAGTGTGAATAATTTTTGCGTACTCACAGTATTGTCCAAAAGTCTTGAGGCACCACTCATTTCTTTATATTTTGCTAATAAAATGGGAACTAGGTAGAGTAATTTATTGAAACATGCAAGCATAGATGGAAGAACAATACATCAAAAGTTTTTACAGTTCTAAAAAGCTTTAAAGCCAATATGACCACCTTTATTCTTCAACACAGCCTGAACACTCTTAGTCTTTAAGAATACAGGTGCTGGTCATAAAATTAGACTATCATGAAAAAGTTGATTTATTTCAATAATTCCATTCAAAAAGTGAAACTTGTATATTATATTCATTCATTACACACAGACTGATATATTTCAAATGTTTAGATATTTTAATTTTGATGATTATAACTGACAACAAATGAAAATCCCAAATTCAGTATCTCAGAAAATTAGAATATTGTGAAAAGGTTCAATATTGAAGACACCTGGTGCCACAATCTAATCAGCTAATTACCTCAAAACATCTGCAAAGGCCTTTAAATGGTCTCTCAGTCTAGTTCCTGTAGGCTACACAATCATGGGGAAGACTGCTGACTTGACAGTTGTCAAAAAGACGACCTTTGACACCTTGCACAAGGAGGGCGAGACACAAAAGGTCATTGCTAAAGAGGCTGGCTGTTCACAGAGCTCTGTGTCCAAGCACATTAATAGAGAGGCGAAGGGAAGGAAAAGATGTGGTAGAAAAAGTGTCCAAGCAATAGGGATAACCACACCCTGGAGAGGATTGTGAAACAAAAGTGTGGACTGCAGCTGGAGTCAGTGCTTCAAGAACCACCACCCACAGACGTATGCAGACATGGGTTTCAGCTGTCGCAGTCCTCGTGTCAAGACACTCTGGAACAAGAGACGGCGTCAGAAGCGTCTCGCCTGGGCTAAAGACGAAAAGGACTGGACTGCTGCTGAGTGCTCCAAAGTTATGTTCTCTGATCAAAGTCAATTTTGCATTTCCTTTGGAGATCAAGGTCCCAGAGTCTGGAGGAAGAGAGGAGAGGCACAGAATCCACGTTGGCTGAGGTCCAGTGTAAAGTTTCCACAGTCAGTGATGGTTTGGGGTGCCATGTCATCTGCTGGTGTTGGTCCACTGTGTTTTCTGAGGTCCAAGGTCAATGCAGCCATCTACCAGGAAGTTTTAGAGCACTTCATGCTTCCTGCTGCTGACCAACTTTATGGAGATGCAGATTTCATTTTCCAACAGGACTTGGCACCTGCACACAGTGCCAAAGCTCCCAGTACCTGCTTTAAGGACCATGGTATCCCTGTTCTTAATTGGCCAGCAAACCTGCCTGAACTTAACCCCATAGAACATCTGTGGGCTATTGTGAAGAAGAAGATGCGATACGCCAGACCCAACAATTCAGAAGAGCTGAAGGCCACTATCAGAGCAACCTGGGCTCTCATAACACCTGAGCAGTGCCACAGACTGATGGACTCCATGCCACGCCGCATTGCTGCAGTAATTCAGGCAAAAGGAGCCCCGACTAAGTACTGAGTGCTGTACATGCTCATACTTTTCATCTTCATACTGTTCAGTTGGCCAACATTTCTAAAAATCCTTTTTTTTGTATTGATCTTAAGTAATATTCACATTTTCTGAGATACTGAATTTGGGGTTTTCATTAGTTGTCAGTTATAATCATCAAAATTAAAATACATTTGAAATATATCAGTCTGTGTGTAATGAATTAATATAATATACAAGTTTCACTTTTTGAATGGAATTACTGAAATAAATCAACTTTTTCATGATAGTCTAATTTTATGACCAGCACCTGTATTCTTAAAGACTAAGAGTGTTCAGGCTGTGTTGAAGAATAAAGGTGTATATTCTAATTTTATGACCAGCACCTGTAGTTCTCCAGGCTTCTTCAAGTACAGTCCACAGTTCTTCTTCTCCCAGTGCAAGTGGCTGAAATGCAGTCCCAAACCATGACAGAGTTGCCACCCTTCACGTGGCTGCAGACACTCACTGGATTCATCTCTCCATAAGACCTTTTTTCTCTTATTTTTATGCCATTCTTGTGTAATTTGGTGTGTTTCATTTTTTTCTTCCTGTTTCCCTTCCTTAAGAATGGCTTCTTAACAAACTGTGTCCCTGCTGAAACCATTTCTGATGAGGCTTTGGCGAACAGTAGATAGATCAACTGACGGTCCAGTTGTCTCTCAGGTTCTGTGTCAGGTCTTTGCGGATTTTTTCCTATTTTATTAGGATATGACTTTGAGATACTATTCATCTGTTGCAGATGCATTTTCCTCACATTTTTAAGGACACACTGCACATCGTGCCAAGCTATAGGTTTTCAGCTAATAGCTCTTTAAAGATTACTTTAATGGTACAAAAATACTTTTTCATTTCTGTCAAACTGTGTTGTTTTTGGTATCTTTTGTAAATTTAGCAATAGAAATAGAATTGCAACTGGCTGCTAGTATCAGAATGAGTAAAGACACAATTTAAAATTAGTTCTGTGCTAAGTTATCTGTTATATGTGTTAAGTGGCTTAACAAATTAAAGAAAAATCATTCTTCCAAAAATGGCCAGATACAAAGACTGGACTGAAAATGGAATGAAAAAGCAACCAATGTCCAAAGAAAACTTTGGAAAACCTTTAGGAAGCCTGGAGAACAATTGCTTGAGACCACTTCAAAAAGTTACAAAAAAGTCAGGCTCCTTGGAAGCAAAGTATAAAGAAATAAGGGGTAGCTTAAGACCTTCGAGCAGACACACACGCACACACACACACACACACACTCACACTCACACTCACACACACACACACACATAGAATGAGGTGCGGTGCGGTGCTCCCAGCTAAAAAAAAAATTTCATATCAATACACAAGGCTTTAACATGACAAACATGGAAACGAAGGTCATTTTAGCTATTATTTCTGTTTGTTTTATTTAGCTTTGTAAATACACAATACAGTTCATTATCATTTTTTCTTTTTAATTACTTCTGTAATTGTATTTATTTCAAAACTGTTTTTTCAGTTTTCGTTATTTTGTTCGTTTATGTTAACGATACTAACCTTGGTTATTATCATTGGTGAGCTCTACAGAGTTGTACATTAAATGAAGCATCAAAGCCAGAAATCTGCTTCAAGGATCTTTTGTAATCATGTTATTCAAGTTATTTGATGGGTCATTGCAGCCCTAGTTTATGCAGTGGCCTCTAATCTGGATGCTTTAGATAATTAGTAGCCTTTTCTTCTTCTACTTTTTGTTCTTTATGAGTGGTTGTCAAACAACTGTGCCCCCCAACCCCCGCAGTTGTGTACTATAGCCCATACTGTACAACTGCAGTCAGATCTGACACATGACCGATAAGGATGTAGTGTGTTTGCAATTGCTACTGTGGATGATGTTTAAGCATCTGAAGGATCCAGAAGGACGAGTCAATCAGACTGGATCTCTAGAGAGAGTGAGGAGGAAATGGATCACAGAATATCATGCTGTGATTTATAAAGTAAACAGGCTGTTTTGAAGTAGAGATGCTGCAGCATATAATGGCTGCTTCATTTGAATACAAGAATGTTTGTGTGTGTGTGTAAGAGAGAAAGAGAGAAAAAGATTTTTTAATGTTGTGGTGCTATTTGTGCTGTTCATCATTTCTTTGCAGTGCTTTCTTTCTGGCTGCATTCACAAATTGCAACTAAAATTCTCCAGATTTCTTTAGTTCCCCTGGTGCCACAGATGGATTTATTTATCTGATGACCCGCCTGTCTTTGTCACTGCATTCGCATGTGAATTTAAATCAGTAGTTTATTGCAACTTTAACCTTTGATCAAACTGACAGAGAAATGCTCTTTAAACTTCTGTTTAGACCAAATACACACATGCACCATAGAAAATTAGGCATGACACCTGTTTTCATCGTGTAGCAATGTAATTATTCGTCTCAAGCATTATTGACATAATCCAGCCTTAAATAGCTCACCTGTCTCCAGGATGCACAGCATTATCTTGAGCTTAGTATCCTTTTGGCCTATTAGAAGTCACACCAATTCCTCCAAACAATGCAGCTGCTTCCAAAATAATTAATAGAAAATGCTCTAGAAAAGTTAGTGTTGAAAAGTGTTTATAATTACCAGTCCATTTACTAATGTTATGAACCATCATTTCTTTTTCAAAGAGAGTGGATCTAGATGGTGGAATAAGTAGCTGGACACTTGAATCCGCATGCATGCTTATAGTGTTCAATTGTTCAAATCTCAAATTCCCTTAAGTAATGTGACTGTTAGTGGAATCCTCAAAATGCCATGTTGATTTGACTTGAGCCTAATTTCGATCTCCTTATAGCGTTGTCTGAATCAGTGCTGTCTCCTATACAGCTCAGGCCATTGAGCAGCGGCTGATGAAGATCGACCACACGGCCATCCACCCACACCTGTTGGACATGAAGATCGGTCAGGGCAAGTACGAGCAGGGATTCTTCCCCAAACTGCAGGCCAATGTGCTCAACACAGGACCGAGCACTAACAAGTGAGTGAGCGTCCACTTGTGACTTGAATTCACATGTGACACCAGAACTTCAGATATTTATTAATAAGTCACAAATGTTCTCTTGGTCAGAGTACTCCATAATGTGAATGTAGATTCAACAGACCGCCGTGAATTGCCACCTTATTGTGGGGAGGGGTTTATGTGTCCCAGTGATCCCCGGCGCTATGTTGTCCGGGGGCTTTTGACCCCAGGTAGGGTCTCCAATGGCAAATATGCTCTCCGGGTGAGGGTCCAGACAAAGAGCAATTCCAGTGACCCCCGTGGAACACACATCAAGGGAACAGTTTACCTCTGTCCAGGATAGGACTACCAGGGCTCTACCCGGGGCTCTGCCCAGACACTCTCCCACGAGAGGGTGTCTGGTGAGACGCAGCGAGCTGGGGTGGATATTCTTGCATCCCCTCGGCTTACAGCCATGTACATCGGAGTTTTCTCCTGTGGATAATACGGTTCCCGGCTCCTTCAGGCCAGGGAACAGGTCCTGACTGTGCTTATGTGCTTCTTGGCAGAATGACAGCCTGCTCGATCTGAACCTGAGTGGTGTTTTTGTTATTGGACTTCTGTGGAAATTACAGTTTGCCTATAATGAACTCCATGTTTGAACATAAGGATGTCCATAAGTGCAGGTGGCGCCAGGGCACCCTAGGTTGCAGGTTGTTGATCAATTTTGTAATCGTATCATCAGATCTGCGGCCATATGTTCTGGACACTCGGGTGAAGAGAGGAGCTGCCAACTGATCACCACGTGGTGGTGAATTGTATCAGGTGGTGGGGGAAGATGCTGGACAGACCTGGTTTTGAAAATGAATGTGTTTACATGGAAATGATTGCCTTTCACACAGAACCGCAAGAAGTTGAAAGTTCTGTAGTTCCCATGCCTGGCCACAAGTTGGTGATGTGGGTATAGGAGCCATAAGCATAGTGTGCATGTGGCAGTGCCTCCCATTTTCAAAAAGTAGCGTTTTAGTTTACAAGATGACAGCACAAAGCATTTTTAAAACGCTCCACTCTGGAGCCTGTTTTCAAAATGTGCCATTTTTTTAGAGATTCGAAACAGCATTGTTGTATAAACGACAGGCCAAACTGCAAGAAAAACGGCATCGTTTTCACCAGAAAATGTTCTCTTGTAAATGGGGCCTGAGTCCAAATGGACCATGTTCCATACTTGTTGAGGCTGCTGCCCAGAGCTGCGGCTGCAAGGTGGTTGATTCCTGTCATGGTGTTTTTCTTTCCCACTGTCGCCAAGTGCTTGCTCATAGGGGGTTGTTTTGACTGTTGAGTTTTCTCTGTAATTACAATATAAAGCCCCTTGAGGTGACTGTTTGTTATGATTTGGCGCTGTATAAATAAAATTGAATTGAGTTGAGTGACGGGAAAGGGAATGAGAGATTGACAGATGGATTATGGTTGTATCTGCACCCGTCCATCCTTGTGAAGACGGAGCTGAGCATGACAGCAAAGCTGTCAATTTAGTGGTCAATCTTACGTCCCTACTCTCACCTATGGTCACAAGTTTTGGGCAGTGACAAATAACAAGTGACAGAAATGAGCTTCCTCCAAAGGGTGGCTGGCCTCTCCCTTAGAGAGAGGGTGAGGAGTGCAGTCATTCGGAAGGGACTCTGAGTAGAGCTGCCGCTCTTCCACATTGACAGGAGCCAGTTTAGGTGGTTCAGGCTTTTTAGTAGGATGCCTCCTGGGCGCTGTTGTGAATTAACTGCTTTAGAAATGTTTTTGTTCCTTTAACGTGATGTCATTCCTTTATCACAGTGGTGGATCCTGCAGAACGATTTGTAGGCTTTCTTCTCCCTTCTGTTTGATACACAGGACCACATTGCTGTTAATGTCAAATAGTTTTTAAATTTAAATGTTACACATTCAAACTAGTGTAATCACACAGTACTTGGTCTGCAGGTGGTGTCACAGGGCAGCAACAGCTCAGCGCAGAAAAGATCGCCACAGACAGCAAACAGAACATCTCAGCCTTGATAACAACCTGAAAGAGGTGTGAAACCATCCTTCTGAATGCCCCCTGTTCTCCACTGCTGTCTAACTCACTTATTTTTATTTTCTACCTCAGTGTGTCTTCTTTGTTTTTTGGGGGGTTTTTTGTTCTGCAATTAAATTCATGCTGCTTTCTGTTTGAGCTTTCTTTGGTTTGTGTTGTGTTTATGTACATTCTACCTTCACTGTCTTCTTCTTTCCCATTCTTTTCTTTTCTTTTGCTTCTGTCCTCTCCTATCTGCCTATTTGTCCTGTTCCGGGCCATCTGGGGTCGGGTTATACCACTCTTCCTCCTCCAGCAGGTGGAGGGCTGTCTTGTCCTGCAGAATTCTATGGCATTTTGGGAGTGGGACAATGCGTCCCCCCTCCTGTCAAACCACCAAAAAAATCTGCCTCTGCGTCCTGCCTGGTATGTGCAGGAGATGCCTGTCTTTTGGATTCCCTCTAATAGACCCTACCTCCTCCTTCACCTGCACCTGCTTTGATAGAGCTCCCACCTACTCTAAAGCATGATTTTTTTTGCTGATTAGTCAAAAACATTAAAATTCTGAAAGAAAAATTAAGAATAGTAGAGGGCACTGCACTTGCAATTGGTACACGCTTGCAGAACTAAGGTCATAAGTTCCAGGACTAAGGCCGTAAGTACACGTATTTTACAGAAATGTACTCTGCGTGTACATTTAAGCTCTGCGTAACTTCCAGGACTAAAGCTGTAAGTTCTGGGACTAAGGTCTGTAATTTCCAGGACTAAGGCCTTAATTACCCAGTACTTACATGTAAGTACAGTTATTATATAGGGATGTACCCTGTAATCAAATTTAAGTTCTACCTAATTTCTGGGTAATTTTGCTGAAAAAACATTTCCCCCATTCTAAATCATAAAAAGCTGTCCTTATGTCTCCTGAATCAAGTTGGGAGCTGGTTCCACAGGAGAGGGACTTGAAAGCTGAAGGCTCTGCCTCCCATTCTACTCTTGAATTATCCTAGGAACCACAAGTAAGCCAGCAGTCTGAGAGCAAAGTGCTCTATTGGGGTGATAGGTACTATGAGGTCTTTGAGATAAGATGAGGACTGATTATTCAAGAGCTTGCATGTGAGGAGAAGGATTTTAAATTCAATTCTATTCAGTTCTGGATTTAAAAGGAAGCAAATGAAGAGAAGCCAATATGGGAAAAATATGCTCTCTCTTTCTAGTCCCTGTCAGTACTCTAGTTGCAGCATTTTGGATCAGCTGAAAGCTTTTCAGGGAGCTTTTAGGACAGCCTGATAATAATGAGTTACAATAGTCCAGCCTAGAAGTAATATATGATGAATTAGCTTTTCAGCATCACTCTGTGCATTGAAGGACATATCCTCGTCAAAAATGACTCCAAGATTTCTCACAGTGTTACTGGAAGACAAGGTAAAGTCATCCAGAGTAAGTATCTGGTTAGATGCCAGGATTTGTGGGGCCAAGCACAAGAACTTCAGTTTTATCTGAATTTAGAAGCAGGAAAATAGAGGTCATCCATGCTTTTATGTTTTCAAGACATTCCTGTAGCCTGTAGTTTAACTAATTTATGTGTGTTATCTGGCTTCTTGGATAGATAAAGCTGGGTATCATCTGCATAACAATGAAAATTTATGCAGCGTTTTCTAATAATACTGCCTAAGGGAAGCATATATAGTGTAAATAAAATTGGACCTAGCTCAGAACCCTGTGGAACTCCATAATTAACCTTATTGTGTGAAGAAGACTCCCCCATAAATTGAGTTTAAGAATTTGATAAATATGATTCAAACCACTGCAGTGCAGTACCTTTAATCACTATGGCATGCTCTAATCTCTGTAATAAAATGTTATGATCAACAGTATCAAACGCTGCACTGAGGTCCAACAGGCCAAGCACTTCAAATAAGCCATGTAGATGATCAGTTAGCTGTTTTACAACTACTCTTTCAAGGATTTTTGAGAGAAATTTAAGTTTGGAAATTGGCCTATAATTAGCTAAGATTCATATTGGCAGGCCCATCCCCCAGGGCTTATCGCATACAAAGACATGAAAGCATTAAAACCATATAATTTATGTATCATTTATAGCACTGTACTCAGAGGTTACAGTGGGCCGGAACAATCGGAACAACATAGGTTGTGGTCGCGGTACTTCAGCATCTAGCTAGTGCTACAGACGAGGAGCGAAAATAAAGGGAGTAACGTTTTGTAGCAGATCATTTTAAATGCAATGTTTCTAAATGTCTTAACAAATATCAGCAAACAGATAAAGTGTGCTGCAGTTTGTCACACAGTGTGTCTTCCTAGCTAAAGGTCCAGCTGCTGCATTTCAAGGGGAGAGAAAAAAAAGAGTGAGAACTTCACTTAGAGATGGAGAAAGATGTAAGAAAGAGGGCAGGAGAGGAAGACGAGAGGTTAGGATACAACAGGTTAGCTTGCTATACTGTGGTGAATTTATCCTAAAGCTCTGTGGTGGACTGGTGCACAGTGGCTGTGGTGTTCGAAGGTCAGCGATTAGGTTACACTTAAGTGTAGACAGAGAAGTAGTTTGAATTTTAACTGATGATGCTGAGATTCATTCACTGAATTCAACCTTAATACTAACTATATACTGTCTAGTATAAAGACAGTATAAACAGCATACTGTCATCATAGGGGATGCGAGAAAATCAGACGCAGGAAATATTGGGTTACATTTTTTTTTATTTCTGTTGTGTAAATCCACAAGGGGCAGTAAACATCAGAGCTGGAGCTTAGAATACAAATTACTGAGTAGATGATTCTTTTTCCCCACACTGAGCCTCTACAGCCAATCTTAGGGTCCCCCACCTGCTGAATCTGCCACTGTAACCCCTGACTGTACTCATTTTCTGTTTAGGTGATCAGGCAGTGTCATCCTCTACAATGGATGTAACAGCAAATAGAGCTGTTTATAAATTCTCTTGTTTTCTCTCCTTATTTAGGACATAAGTGTTCAAGCTGAGTGCATTCATTGGAATCACTTAGAATTGAAATTCAGTTTGTATTCTCATGTGATAATATTGCTTTATTATTAAATTAATATGACACAAGGTTTAGTTAGCTTTGCACAAAGATAGGTGTCAGAAATGTTCTCCAAAGAGCTGCTTTTACTTTCTTACACTGACGAACATTTCAGACCCTGTACTTTTTCACTTTTAGTTGAGTAAATAAGTTCAATCAGTACTTAAACAATACAATAAAAAGTTAAGTTAATCCACTACATACTATGACCCACGCCCTGAAAAGTACAGCGTACTTACGATGTAGGATCAGGGAAACATTGTTACCAACTAAATTACCAGGAAATTACGGAACTTAAATGTACTTACAGGGTACATCCCTGTAAAAATACATGTGCTTACAGCCTTAGTCATGTTATGTCATGCTAAACACAATGCAAGTGGCATGCAGTTAACCAGTCTCTGCCTAGATTTCCACTCCTTGCTGATATATTAACAGCTTAATTTCCTGTTCTCTTGTTTTGTAGATGTGGTTTTAATTAACAGTTTTGGTCACTGTATACATCATTGACAGTATTTCCTGGTGAAGTCCAGTTCAAGTTTTGTTTTGAAGACTTTAAATGTGAAGCAGCATTAGGAAATGTTCTGTTTGCAAGAACAGTGACAAACAACGAGGATGGAATTTTTTTTTTCTCATTTCAGAGAAACACTGAGCTACAGCTCATTAAAGAAAAACTGTGGAAAATGTAATCCTATGGAGGGAATGGTACTTCCTACCAACACATCCTCTATTTCAGGATCTTCCTGGTTTCACACCCCTTCTGTGTCACACCCTTTCCCTTAACTCACATAAGTTTTATGAAGTCTTAGATATACAGTAACTCACATTAAGTAAATCACCATTGATTGCCATAAAAATACTCAAGCAGTTTATTAACAGATAATGGTTAAAAAAAAAAAAATCACTTAGAAAAATGCTATTGATGTTACTGAGGGTTCTGTTTGTAATAATAGACAAAAGTGATCTACAGTAGATCAAAGGCATGCTTTGTGACATTTTACCAGGAGTGCGTGCACAGTGAGGGTGATTATCGCAGCCTCTAATATGTGTTTCTTACAAACATTCATGGAAAAGAATTACAGCTTTCTCAACATCATGGACACTTTTAGTGCCTGTTCTCTAAATCTTACTAAATCTCTTCAATGTCTGATCTTCAGAAGTTCATGCAGGAGGCCCGCAGCCTGGGAAGAAGTCTACGACAGCCTAAACTCTCCGACCTATCACCTGCTGTTATTGCCCAGACCAACTGGAAATTTGTGGAGGGGCTGCTTAAGGAGTGTCGCATGAAGGTGAAGCACACAACAACACGCTGCTGCACTTAGAAATGACCTGTAATTCATGAATGCACTAATTCTCTGACCTTCTCATTACACAAACACACTCACTGTGTTTTAAAATCAGGATGCCTTATCAATACAAAAATGTTGCTGTGTTCCTCTATAATTTTGAGCATCGTATTTTTAGGTTAAATTTGAGTAAACAAAAAATAATAATTATTATAAAAATAATTCTCCTCCCTCTCTGATTGAAATTGATACCTTTTCAGTTTTGGGCTACTTACCTAGCTAGTTGGACAGCTCTCAACTGTTCCAACTTGACACTGACAGTGATTTGTGGCACCTTGTTCTCCCCTGGCAGTGAATGCCTACAGACAACCAGACAGCAACTGGCCTATACCCAGCCTGCAGAAGGAGTGCTGTGAATTGTTATTAATTTGTTTTTGTAGCACTCCAAGTCCTTATATAAGCATAACTAATCCCACAGAAAAACACTTATATCTTACGTACATGTTTCTGTTTTACTGTTCTGCTTAACATTGACCCAAATCCTTCTCTGGAATTAGCAGCATGCTTCTCTGCATCACAATGAGGCACCATGTCAAATCTCTTGTTCTTAGTTACATGAGCATATCACATGGAAATGTCCAGTTAAAGGCAATACAATATTATATTGGTCATAGAATTGATAGTTATCCATTCTAAGATTGGTTTTAGACCCCCTTTTGCCTTCAGAACTGCCCTAATACCCCATGCATAGATTAAGCAAGGTGCTGAAAATATTCCTCAGAGGTTTTGGTCCATATTAACATGATAGCATGAAGCAGTTGCTGCAGATTTATTGGCTGCACATCCATGATGCAAATCTCTCCTTCTACCACATCCCAACGGTGCTACATTGGCTTGAGATCTGGTGACTGTAGCAGCTATTTGAGTGAACTCATTGTCATGTTCAAGAAACCAGTTTGAGATGATTGAGCTTTGTGACTTAGAGTATTGTCCTCCTGGATGCAGCCACCAGAAGAACACTCTGGTCATAAAGGGATGCACATTGTCAGCAACAGTAATGCAGATGACACTCAGCTTTATCTATCCATGAAGCCAGATGACACACGTCAGTTAGTTAAACTGCAGGAATGTCTTAAAGACATAAAGGCCTGGATGACCTCTAATTTCCTGGTTCTAAATTCAGATAAAACTGAAGTTCTTGTGCTTTGCCCCACAAATCTTAGAAAAATGGTGTCTAACCAGATACTTACTCTGGATGGCATTACCTTGGCCTCCAGTAACACTGTGAGGAATCTTGGAGTCATTTTTGACCAGGATATGTCCTTCAATTGACTGAATTCAACCACATACTAAACAAATATGGAGGACCGCTTTTTTGCATTTGCACAATATTTCTAAAATTAGAAACATCCTTTCTCAGAGTGGTGCTGAAAAGCTAATTCATGCATTTATTACTTCTGGGCTGGGCTATTGTAATTCATTATTATCAGGCTGTCCTAAAAACTCCCTGAAAAGCCTTCAGCTGATTCAAAATGCTGCAGCTAGAGTACTGACAGGACTAGAAAGAGAGAGCATATTTCTCCCATATTGGCTTCTCTTCATTTGCTCCCTTTTAAATCCAGAATTGAATAGAATTGAATTTAAAATCTTTCTCCTCACATACAAGCTCTTGAATAATCAGGCCCCATCTTATCCTAAACACCTCATAGTACCGTATCACCCCAATAGAGCACTTTGCTCTCAGACTGCTGGCTTACTTGTGGTTCCTAGGATAATTAAGAGTAGAATGGGAAGCAGAGCCTCCAGCTTTCAGTCCCCTGTTCTGTGGAGCCAGCTCCCAGTCTGGATTCGGAAGACAGACACCCTCTCTATTTTTAAGATTAGGCTTAAAACTTTCCTTTATGATCAAGCTTATAGTTAGGGCTGGATCAGGTGACCCTGAACCATCCCTTAATTATGCTGCAATAATCCTAGGCTGCTGGGGGAGTTCCCATGATACACTGTTTTTTTTTTCATTCACCTCTTTTTACTCTGTTTATACCCCACTCTGCATTTAATCACTACAACACCGTACAGTATAAAGCGCCTTGAGGCGACTGTTTGTGATTTGGCGCTATATAAATACAATTGAACTGAACTGAAAAAATGTCATTGATATAAAAAATTTAAAAAAAATCAAAATTACTCCAAAGTGTTTGATAATAAACTGCAGTGTGTCACATACAGTAGGTTCCAGATAATACACATAAAAAATTCCTCAACTATAATACAAATACAAATTATGTACAACATGAAGCATGGCCTTCACTATGAGATCATATATTCCAGTTTGGTCACTCAACCACCAAAAAAATGCTAAAGAGGCACATTGATTCTTTAATCCAGAAAGTACACAACTATTTAATAACCCACAGCTCAAAGATGAGACAACGACACAAACTAGATGAATCCACATACGAGTTGTGTGATATGATCGTAATGTGATGTTTTTTAATATCAATTAAGGAGTTAAGTATATGTAACATGGTTATGTTCAGAATGAATCCCTGTGAATCCTCAAATTGTATGTGGGTGTGTAGACCAAGAGAATGCTGGTGGAGAAGATGGGTCACGAAGCAGTGGAGCTGGGTCATGGTGAGGCCAGCATCACTGGACTGGAGGAAAACACTCTGATCGCCAGCTTGTGTGACCTGCTGGAGAGAATCTGGAGCCACGGGCTGCAGGTCAAACAGGTGAGCACACATGCACATGATACTCGTGCACAAACCAAAGATATAGCCGCATACACTTCATATACTGCTACCAGAATGTTACAGTTTTCTTAAACACACTATAATTTATCAGGCATTAGGTTATTGCCTCTGTGTGTGTGTTTTTAATGTGACCTCTCATCAGTGGGTGCAATAGCTGCTGTTATGTGTGTAATTTGTGACCTTGGCTCATTGACATAGAAATTGTGATATTTTAGGGGAAGTCTGCCCTGTGGTCCCACCTGCTGCACTACCAGGCCCGCGAGGAGAAGCTGGCACAGCAGCAGGTCGACTCACCAGGTAACACACAAACACTCTCTCTCTCCCTCCCTCCCTCTCTCTAAATCCCCGGTTTGGGAAGACATATATGAGTGTGAGCAAACCCATTATGTGGTGTACATCTCTCCAATAGTGCCTCACGTTTTTGAGAGGAGGAAGTCTGATAGTTCCATAGCAATGCCGTCGCTGCGTGTGTCTCTCATTCAGGATATGAGGTATGTGCTGCTGTTCTCTACTAGTGACAGGATCTTGTCATAAATACTTTGCACTGTTCACATTCTGCAAGCAGGGAGACTACAACACCACTGACTAGGTGTATTATTTCTTGTTAGTATTAAACAGTTAAAGACTCACTGCATACCATTAGGTTTATTGCACATAATGTATACAAGAATTGTATGATTACAGGTCTGTGTGATTTAAAGACATCTGTTAAAATGTATAAAATCAGTGACTATAAATATCAGGCTATATCACTGAATATATTTTTACTTCATCTTACATGAAACTGTGGTGTTATTGGACTTTTTTCCCTATCTATCCAGACATATCCAGAGTATGTCAGAGATTAAGACTGACGTGGGCCGAGCCAGAGCCTGGATCCGTCTGTCCCTGGAAAAGAAGCTGCTCTCTCAGCATCTCAAACGGCTGCTGTCACAACAAGCCTTAACCAAGTGAGCATTTTGATGGCTGATTCATCTTTAAATGATGCACAATATTGAATATAGATTTTACAGTTTAACTTAAAACTGATTTTCATTTGCAGTCACGCAGAAGATCACAGTCAGTGTAAACGCGCAGTGACTGAGCTATGCAAAACACAGAAAACAAGTTGTGCACACATATCACACACATTGCAGTCATCAAGTGTGTGTTTGACCAATTAAAAGCAAGGATTTTTTTTCACAAAGCAAAATGAAATATAAAACCACTGCATATTCCAAAAGGTAATATAAGTTAATCACACCAATGCATCAAAACAAATGTTATTAAATCCATTTAATAACTTAAATTTATTTACTGCTTATAAAAAATTAGTGGAACAGTTTGAAAGCACATCAGATCTAAATGCTGGATACCTATGCTGATATACCGATGGACTGGGGAATATGTTAGGAACAAAAGGATGACACATAGTTTGATGAAAATGATCATCCTACAGAGGGCTGAAGTCAAAGACAACCCAAAAATCAAAGTGAAAAAAAGGATGGAGCTGGCTAATCCATTTTGCCAAAATTTCTTTGCTGCAAATCAAAATGGTACTCAGCAGTTTATCTTGCCCCCACATGCTTGTATGCATGCCTGACAACATCGGAGCATGCTCCTAATGAGACGACAGATGATGTCCAGGGCAGTCCCCTCCCAGATCTGGACCAGGGCATCACTGAGCTCCTGGATGGTCAGAGGTGCATCCTGGCAGCGTCGGATGGACCGAAACATAATGTCACAGAGGTGTTTGACTGGATTCAGGTCAGGCGATTGTGGGGCCATTCAGTGGTATCAATCCCGTCATCCTCCAGGAGCAGCCTGCATACTCTTGCCACATGAGGTCGGGCATTGTCGTCTACCAAGTGATCCCAGGACCCACTGCACCAGCATAGGGTCTGACAATGGATCCAAGCATTTCAGCCCAATACCTAACAGCAGTCAGGGTGCCGTTGCATAGTCTGTATTGGTCTGCGTGCCTCCACCAAACTGGTTGTGCTTATCCATGTTACAGGTAGCATAATGTTCTCCTCGGCTTCTCCAGACCGTTTCACATCTGTCACATGTGCTCAGGGTGAACCTGCTCTCATCTGTGAAAAGCACAGGGCACCGTGGTGCACCTGCTAATTCTGGTATTCTATGGCAAATGCCAATTGGGCTCCACAGTGCCAGGCAGTGAACATAAGACCACCAGAGGAGATTGTGCCTTCAGACCACTTGTGAAGTTTGTTTCTGATTGTTTAATCGGAGACATTCACATCAGTGGCCTGTTTGAGGTTGTTTGGGAATACAAGACCAGCTGTTAAGAGGTAATAACCCTACCAATTGCTCTCATAAAAAGTTACTTATGTTGATTTTGAAATGCTGGTCACCATCCTGTACATTAGATGTTTATTCACATACCATGTGTGGTGTTAGCCTGGTTGTCTGGCTTCTCTCTGGCTGTAACTGTGATGATGGTCCCATTTCCTGTAGCCTGAGTTAAAGATGGTATCTCCACAGACACCTTGCAAATGTATCTTCCTGAATCCTCTGTTCTGATTGGTGTAAAATTCAAAGATGAACAGTTCTTTGCCTTCTGTTTCAAAGACCCTTGAGATTGATTCGAGCTGATCTCAGTCTTAATAACTGTTTTATTTTTCAGCCAGTTCACTGTAAATCTTTCAAACTTCTCTGTCCAGCAGCAGGTGATGCTTGTTGTCTCTCCCTCCATGACAGAAACATCAGGAGACTGGGTCACAACAAATGTGCCCGATGAAACACCTAAGATGTGAGAGAGTAATATTTTTTGGTTTATTAGTGTTCGAGGCATCTAAGCTCTTGCAATCACCACCACCACACACACACACACACACACACACACACACACACACACACACACACACACACACACACCCACTCACACTTGCTGTTCCAGTCTGATCTAATCCTTCCACATCTTATATGAAATATCATACTACTATGGATAGTACTGGGTGCAGTGCAAGCCATAAGCCATAAGCCATGCAAGTGTTAGATCAAGGAGGTGAACATGAATGTCTGACAACATGATGAATGCATTTGATGTGGTCATTATGCCAATACTGAAGACAGCATACATGTTGCCCGAAAGACATTCATCACAGTTATATTTCAAATAGCTTTTAATGTCACAAGCAGCACACACCACAGACCGTACTTCTGCTAACATGTCATTCATTAGCTCGGCTGTTTCAAAGAAAAAGTTGAGCTATTGCCATAGCCTTAGGATTGGCGGCAGTGGCAGCGGCGTCTGTTCCACAAGCACTTTGTGGCCATAACTCAAGAAAGATGTGATCTAGGATGTTCAAATTCACATCACAGATGCATCTACTAAAAATCTCACATGAGTTTGAATCTCAGCGGCCTTGACCTCAAGCTAAAGGCCAGGGCTCAAGTTTTCTGAACACGTGAACATGACAACAATCTCACCTAGGATCTTCAAAGAAACTTTTTATCAAAGTAACATAAAAATCAATGGAAAACATTAACCACTATCCAAACTGAAGGACTAACTTTATTGGACATCTGAAGTGTAACAAACCAAATCAAACTAAAACTATAACAAAAGAAGAAATCCCAGAATCTAACCAAGAACAAAAGAGCAGCTAATTAAACTGAAAATAAAGGAGTAAAAATATAAAAAGTCATGTAAAACAGACATTCCATTACAAAAAGAAGCACAACACACAACATAGACTTCACCAGTACGCTCATGTCAGTTGCATTTCTCCACCTATTCCAGGAGGGGGAAGGGCGATACTTGAAAGAGAGAGAGAGAGAGACACCACACAGCAGCAGGAAACACAACACTATGTCACGTAATAATCCTATTATGAGATAATTACTGGTGCATTCATATCTAAGCAGCAGTTTAATCATCCAGCTGCCTAGGGTGGAGAAATTTTTACCCATATCCTATGCACTGTTGGGTGGTTTAATTTGCTGCATAACTTTACATTCTTCATATCTATATGTAATTTTAGCATCCAAATGGTTGTTGTGGATTGCGGTGCTTAATGTAGTTGGTTGATTTCACTGTTTACAAATGCATTTAATATTAAGATTGTACCACAGCTCATTTCTCCAGCTGATGTTTGACTGTTGGAAAAAAATTATAAAATGATCTAAAGGAAATAACAGAATTTATGTGTTTTGCAGGACTGAGTTTGCATCAGGCATGAGGAACAGGTTGTTGAACAGAACAAAGAATGGGTCAGTTTATAGAGCTCACTGAATGCTGTAGTTGGATGCCACTGTTGCAACAACATCCAACATTCTGCTCATTCAATAACGACAGCGTTCCAAACCTCCTCTGGCATTAACATCAGCACAGGAGCCATGCACAGGAAGCTTCACGGCATGGGTTTTCATGGTCAAGCTACCTTCATTCTTTGTGGCTTAGATTTGACAAGGTGCTGGAAACATTTCTCAGAGATTTAGGTCCATATTGACATGATAGCATGACACATTTTTTGCAGATTTGTTGGCTGCACATCCACGATGCAAATCTCCTGTTCTGCCACATCCCAAGTGTGCTCTATTGGACAGAGATCTGGTGACTGTGGAGGCCATTTGTGAATACCATGAACTAACTGTCACGCTCAAAAAAACAAGTTTAAGATGATTTGAGCTTTGTGACACAGAGCGTTGTCCTGCTGGAAGCAGCAATCAGAAGATGGGTAGACTGTGATCATAAAGAAATGGACATGGTCAGCAACAATACTCAAGTAGGCTGTGGGGTTTAAAAGATGATTAACTGGTACTAAAAGGCCCAAAGTATGGCAAGGAAATATCCCCCACATCACTGCACCACCAGCACCAGCCTGAACTGTTACTGTGAGACAGGATGGAGCCATGCTTTCATGTTGTTTATACCAAATTCTGACCCTACCATCTGAATGTCACAGCAAGAAGTCTCAGACCAGGCAATATTTTTCCAACCTTCTATTGACCAATTTTGGTGATCTCATGTGAATTGTAGCTTCAGTTTCCAGTTCTTAGCTGACAGGAGTGGCACCTGGTGTGGTCTTCTGCTGCTGTAGCCCATTTCAAGGTTTGACATGTCGTGTGTTTAGAGACACATTTAGATTTTCTTGGTTGTAACAAGTGATTATTGGAGCTATTGTCTAAGCAGGAAAGCAAGGTCAGGTTGATACATTACCCTGCAAAGTCTCATCTTAGTTATGATGATATAATTACACACATTTCCAGTAGTCATGCTTCTATTGAGGCATGCAACAACAGTCTCAGTCTTTTCATGAGTATTTTCACTGTCAGTGAGGTGTGAGCTTTTCTTACCGGACCGGCAGTGCTTGGTCTGATTTTAGGGTCAGGGTTCTTCTTTCTCTAGCAGGCTGCTGGGCAATATGGGCGTGGTTAATGGGAATTGTTTTTTTTCCCAGGATAATATCCAAAATGTATCACCACAGTCTGACATTACCAAATAAGTGCAATAAACTTTGCTGCCGTTCTGCTGTGTGGTAGGTTGATGACAGATAGGAGCAAGTAAACACATGTTAATATCAAAGCACATCGGTAACAGTAACGCGACGCTATAACCAAGAGTCACAGAGCGAATGTTTCTATAACATGTTTACTTGGCTGCCGTAGTGGGAGAACACATAATTGGTTGTGTGACTTTTCTTGAAAAACTGCCCCATGTTGTGCATAAGCAAACTATATCACCCCTTGTAAAAAGCACTTGAAGCTCTCCAAAACCTTATGATTTTCCCAGATGTGCAGTGCATTCCAAAAAGTCGATTTGATATCATAAGGCTATTACATGCTTCACTGATAATACAGAAACAAGGTGTAAATTTAGATAAACAGAAGCTTATGTCCCCTCATGGTTTTTACAGCAGTCACACTGTGTGAATGCATCCACTAGAATTTGCAACTTAACCACATCACGGTGGCCTTCTCGTGATTGTTTGTATCACGGGTTGTTCACCAAGGACCACACACTGATGTTTTGATTACATTTGTTGTTTTGTGGTTAGTGATAGTTTTTGGCTCAAGCAGCCATTGCCCCTGTGTTAGATATGGATCCCGTGCCAGGTCCCACTGTAAATCTGCAGAACAAAGCTGTGTATTTCACTTTAGCTGTCTTGACTGTGATTACTCTGTGGTGCCTGTACCACCAACAGGGTCTTCCAGAAAAACTTTCTTTCTCCAGAACTGCCATTACTCTTATATCTTTACACTTGAGTCTTCCTTCTGTTGTCCTCTGTCTTCCTAAACAATTAGTCAACTAGCATTTAGGCTCAGGGCAGCAAAGTGAAGATTTTTTTTTCTTCTTTGTCTAATTCTAAATTCAGAAAGGAGAGAGGAGGCTGTTAGAGAAAAGAGGTGAAAGGTTGCTGAGAAGGGAGGGAAGAGATACTGGCAAGTATCCCACCTCTTTGCAAGTCTAGATTTGACAACCAAGCGTAAAAGCACTGATGTTGGCATGATATTCGGCTTTGGCACACACACACACACACACACACACACACACACACATACATATATATATATATATATATATATATATATATATATATATGTAAAGCACCTGTGTGTCCAAAATTTTGACTGGTACTGTATATAATTACATCTGTAGTGTGTGTGCATGCAACAGCATTTTGAAAATGAAACCACAATTACTAAACAAACCAAAATAGTGGCTATAACAGCCACCCACTGGAATAAGGTCTTCATTGCCTTCAGGCTGTCTCACGTGCACAAACACACACACACACACACACACACACACACACACACACACACACACACACACAAAACATACACACACATTTACAAAGGCCAGATAGACAGTTTGCACCTCAAAGCCAGGAAATCAAAAGCCGTTTGTATTCATGGGCTCTGTTTGGAGGAAGCGGGCTGGTTGGTTTCCTGTGCCCACAACAGCGCTCTGCTGCAGGGCCCTGGCAACAGCTTCACACCCCTGTCTGCTTCGGTGGCTCCACAGCATTGTGACGGTCACAAAGGCAGTCTTAGGATAAGCCAGGAGAAAAAGGTGCCACTCTTTATTCCTGACTCGTCCCCTCATTTCCTCCTAGCTGCGCTGAAAGAGAAAGTCAACAGCAGTGACGAGAACAAGGAGGAGCAGCGAGAACGGAGCTCTGCACGAACGTCTCCCAAACCAACGGCGTTCATTCTCTCGCACCTCTGTGAACATTTAACTGAGGGTACTGTTCGTGCAGCGGCCACGAAAAAGGTGAAATTATGCAAGGGGTTCTAAATTGTCTATTTTAAATATAAAGATACACTGACACAGATACACGTGGTCCCATATCTCCTGTACAACTGTTTTACTTCCTTCCTTGACATTTATAAATGACCACATTACAGATTTACAAAGGAATTAGTACAGACATCAAACAGTTACACAGACCACGCTAAAATATGTACCAAGAGAGCGCCACCATAATTTCTCCAGAATGTTTACAACAGGTACAAAACAAAAATGATTATCTGCCAAAACACAGACACAGTGCACTATTTACTTTGAGGTATGTCATACAAACAAATCTTCAATATGCAGATCGAGTCACAATGCAGGTTAAAAAGTGTGTGTTTAGATGATTTAAAAGCTAATGCTCTTTATTGTGTCATAAAAAACTTGAGTAGTTAGAACTTGTTTTGGTGAGTCTGTCTGATCATACTGATAATGGATTTGATAGTAGGCTCATGCATAAAGATCTGGATTGAAGATAGCTACAGTTAATAACAAACTAATCTGGAACGTCACGACATTCTGTACAGTCCACCTAAAAACAACCAAAGACATTACTTTTAATATCATATACACAAAATACTGTCAATATTTTCTTCTCTTTTTAGTAGGGAAAAGGAGAGAAATCTTGTGGTAACAGAGCCGTTGGAGACTTTAACCTCAGAGCTGTCAGAATGAAAAAGTAGTTGGCCACATTTCACACCCCTTCAGTAATGGATGTAGAAAGAAAGGAGGAGGGATAGGTAGCCCTCTGAAAGGAGACGTCCCGATCATAGTGCATTACAGTGTCTGTATGGCACATCCATGCTCAGGTTCTCAGGTTCAGTGCATTTAGTTTTCCTCTAAAAAAATCATCCCATGTACACTTCCTTAGGCACAAGCTCTTTACTTGTTTAATAGCTATTGATTAAGCATCAGCTTGTGGCTAGAGAAGGTGCTTCTCTGTCCTATTTTTACTATACAAATTAATGAATGGGGCATTAGTGTCTGTAGGAAAGCCTATTTCCCCAAGCCTGGTTCATCACAATGTTCATTTTATCCAAAGTGTAAGCAACACTAATGACTTAATAAGAAAGAAGAGGGATTGTTCTAACATTTAAAGTACAATACATGACCAGGACAATACAATACAGTAGCTTATCAATATCAATATGCTGCAAGCAAGCAATATTTATCACAGGGTTAAAATGAGCATTTATCCTACAGTTCTATAAGCTGTTGTCCAATAAATTCTACATACAGTTTTCAGGCCATACAGTGCATTTATTTATGCCAAGTTCAAAACGGTTTCTAAAGCTAAAAGAGATCCACAACCAGGAACACAGAGGAGCCTTGTTACAGCCTCCGGTTCCCATTCTCCACATACTCAGCTAGGCTGTTGAGTGCTGTATCCTCACTCTTTGACTGAAGGACATTTTCCCCCCTCCTGGAAGGCTTTTTAGCGGCCCGTGACAGCTTCCTCCTGAAGGTGTCTCCAGCCAGGAAGTAAAGAATAGGATCCACACAACTATTGAGGCTGGCCAGACCCCGCGTCACCTGGTAGGTGGCATAGACGCGGTTATTAAACTCACACATGTCAGGGGTCTGGAAGTACAGCCTGGCCCTCATGTTGAGGTTCTTCATCACATGGAAAGGCAGGTAGGAGACGGCAAAGACTGCAAGTACTATGATAACTAGGTGAATGGATTTCTGCCGCAGATGTGCATTGTTCATATCATTGTAGATCAGTGCTTTGACAATCATGCCATAGCAGCAAAAAATGACAATAAATGGGATACAGAACCCAAACACTGTCAAAGTCATACTGTAGATGAAATACCCCGGTAACTCATCCTCTGTGGTGGTGTCGTAACAAGTGGTTGCATTACGCTTTAAGCCCGTCCGGGAATAGTAAAGGATGGGAGAGATGCCTATTACAACCAAAACCCACACCAGTGCACTGGTAATAACTGCATTTTTCTTCTTCAGCCGACCCAGAGACTTTAGCGGGTGCACTACTCCGGTGTACCTGTGAACACTGATGCAGGTCAGAAACAGAATACTCCCGTAAAGATTCACATGGAATATAAAACGCTGCAGTCGACACAGAACATCCCCAAATATCCAGTCTGTTTTGTTGAAGTAGTAGAAGATGAGGAAGGGCAGCGAGAGGACGTAGCAGAAGTCAGCCAGAGCCAGGTTGAACATGTAGACAGAGATGCTGCTCCAGGGTCTCATATGGCAAACAAACATCCAAATGGCTAAGCTGTTGCCCACCAGCCCAGTTATGAAAACTATGATGTAAACAGTGGGCAGGTAATAGAACTGGAAACCTGTCTTGGTGAGGGAACATCCATTTGTTTGGTTGTGGAGATCTGTCACATTCATTAGAGAGGTCAAGTTCAAGTCTGAGGTCATCGTGTCAGGGGCAGAGGCAGGTCCTTGCACTGCACGAAAGCAGAGGACACATGAGTAAATATCTGAGTCTTCCGTATTTAAGCTGCACGTTAGGGTTAAACATATTTTTTTACATGCTATGGGCCGGTTGCTCAACACAAATTACGTTTGAATAAAAAAAAAAAAAAAACAGTTGTGCACAGACTTGACATTCAAGCGCTTAATTCAGCAGAATTCCACCAGTCCGGCAACCACTTGTGACCGACTACACAGAGGGAAAGGGGAATGACAAACACGTTACGGCACTCACCGTTGAGAGAGTTGTATTCCACATTCCTGAAGCCTTCACAGTTGGAAAGATTTCAGTCAACACGCCGACGGGGCGTCACGAGCTGTCAGGTATTCCTTGCAGTAATGGAAATTGATTAAAAGTCGCGATTTCCTTCGGGTTGGCGCTGACACTTCAAGGGGGTGGAAGTCTGCAGTCGTTTCGTCACGCGGGACGACGATTTCCCACAACAGCGGCGGTGGGACGCAACAGAGACAGCTGCAGGCTCTGGCACGAAAAGCAGGAATTGCAAACAGGATCCGTAAAGAGAGAGGAGGCTTTTTACGCGCGAGAGGGGAGGTGCGCACACACAAAACTGCCACACGGCTTCCCGTCTCCGAACGCACTTTCTGTTTCTCCCTCCTCCTTCATCCGAAATGCCTGCACAGGCGGTTTAGCGATCAAAGAACAGGCCTATAGATGCCCACCTTTCTTCTACTCTCAGACTGACTCAGTCATATTTGTTATCAGGAGTAAAAACGGTTAAAAACTGGCTTGTTTACAACTGGAGTCATTTTTATTTTACATCACTGCTGTTGAGACATAAGCTACGCAGATCTGCAACAAAATGTGTATAAATAACATTACTGCTTTTTCACTTTGACATTTGAAGGGAAATGTTCGCTATATAACCACAAACCACTGTGATTATCCATTCAACATGTTTTGAAGGTTATTATTGCTTGGTAGTGATAGAAGAAAAAAGTGGGAAGTGGGCAAGCGTGTAACGGACTACAGTGATTTGTCATAGTCATGAGTTTGTCATTGCAATTCTTATTTTGTATGTAATATTCCTCCACTATTAGGCTACTGTCAAAGGTTAGAAAGAACATACATTTAAAAACAAACAATCGAAAAACAAACGAACGTGTGTTTTGCATACATGAAGATCGACGCTCAGTTTGTGTCTCCTGAAAAGCTGCGACAGACAGGTGGATGTGCGCAACACTGCCAAGGACAAACCAGACACTGGCAGAGACGTGGAGAGGATGGTGGAGAATAGTGAAGGCTGCGCAATGATAGAGCCAAAGGTTAAGTTAATTTTGCTGCAATGCCAAACATCTTAAAAATGGTAGACAACGCAGTGAGCCAAGATTCAAGTAATAATCTAATGCACGTTATTAATAAGACAGGCAATAAATGTCCTCCATTAACTTGGAAGAAAAGCCATCAGTGGATATAAGGTAAGGCAAAGTTTGATGGCTTATAAAAACTACATCTCCTTCACAATCCACAATTCACCAAAAGAGAGAGAGCGAGAGAGAGAGAATGTCAGAACGCAACAAATCCATATAATAAACTTCCCAAAGTCGACAAAAACAAATGGTAAAACTGTTATTTTCTTCTGATCACCAGTTTCCTAAAAATTTTGCACTGAAACAATATATAATAATAATATATTTTTAGGGTTACTGGCAAGGAAAACTGGGGCAGCAATCCAGACTTTTAATTAATGAATTCAAGTAATTAGAATACTTCTCTCCTAGCAACTGCTTCAAGGAAATTAAACTAGTTCTACAAAAGTGCTTTCCTGGTCCCCTCTTGAAAGCTCAAAAGATATACGCTTGGTGAGCGCCAGCAGGCTTAGTCTCTTCCAGTAAAAACAAACCTGAGGTTTTGTGCAATATTGTGGATATTCTCTAATAAGGAAAAAAAATAGTATGTCATTTTGATGTGAAAAAAAAGTATATTAACTGAAGTTGAAGTTATTCTCTAATTTTACTGGAAGGTGAAATCAAGCCACAGCTTTGCAGCTAACATTAACTTTCATATGTTGCTACTGCACAAAGCTGCTTGACCACACAGTTGCTTGACAGTCATAAATCAAAATAACCTGTGAAATTGAATCGGTCCCATCACATGAATACATTTGAGAATGCAACAGAAAATTAATACATCGACAAAACAATTAAAAGGTTCAACTCACAGTTTCTGACTTTGTGTGTGTGAGCATTAAGATCAGAAAACATTTAGTAAAAATGGAAGAACATTTGAGAACATTTGGCCACAAATATGCTCCTTCCACAGTATTTGAACAACATTTTTGGCCACATGAACTGTCATAAAGAATTATTTAAGTATCTGTTTTGGAAACTTGCAGCATGGCAACTCTCTGTAGACATTCAATCAGTTCAAGATATGATAGGATTCACGTCTGCCAACAGTAAAGACTGCTGGTTGTAGTTTATCCTTTCGGTGCACTGCAAACAAAACAAGTATGCAGTATTGGCAAAGACTTAGTCAAAACAGATTTCAGCAGGCTTTTTACAGAGCAAAGTTTGACATGTGGCATTTAGATTGTTATTGTTATTCTGGTCTTCCTGATGTATATACATACCAAACATTTATCTTATTAGACTGAAGTTAATAAAAATATGTAAAATCCAAGGTTTTGAGATAGGATTAGCAAAGTCAAAAAATGTTGCCTGCACTTGCCTTACATTTCCTGCCAAGGACCCTATCCTATTTGGCTCTGACCTCCATTTTCTTCCCCAGAGGCTGACAGGGACAGAGACATATTGGGCATGGCTGGATGCTCACAGTAAGATTAATTTAAATGTAGAAACCACCAACACTGGCAAAATCAATGCACCACAAACTGTTAGAGGAGCAGCTGTGCTAGGTTTTCACTTTGCGAAGTTTGTTAAAAAAAAAAACCCAAAAAAACCAAACTTGTTGTGATTCAACTCATTTAGCAAAGAACACAAACG
This sequence comes from Pterophyllum scalare, assembly GCA_024447675.2. Taxonomy (NCBI): domain Eukaryota; kingdom Metazoa; phylum Chordata; class Actinopteri; order Cichliformes; family Cichlidae; genus Pterophyllum; species Pterophyllum scalare. The sequence goes on along the minus strand of JAMQGT020012563.1, from coordinate 47,301 downwards.
ATAAAGAGTTAGAGTTGCTACATGGAATAATCCAGTTGTTTCACAGCTCATTTAAAAAAAAAAATTTAATTCAAGTTCAGGTAGTTTAAATTGCATTTAAAACCACTGCCATCTTTTCTCTAGTTATCCCCATACCTTTATCTGTTACATCTGTTTACATCTGTTGTTGACATTTTGATTAAATATAGCTGACTGCACACACGGTGGACAGGCAAGTGTAAGAATCAAGTCACCCAAAAGGTAAGCTGGCCCTGAATCCAGACTGTAACCACCAATGAAAAAAGTCAAATCAACACTTAGGGCAATATCACCTTCTGTGAATGACAAAATCAACAATGACAAAATGAGACAAAAATGTGGCAAAGACCTAGAACACTGTATAAAGTGCTGGACCGTCAAAAAAAAATGATTTCAGTCTGCTCTGGAGCTTTCACTCATGTCACACTCGTCTTTCTTAGCAGATGGAGTTTGCACTGTTTACATAAAAGTCTATTATGGTTTTGCAGACACGTGACCACTAACCACTTGTTTAACTTAACTTGTCTGCCATTCTGGACGGGTGACAATCATGGCAGCAGTGTACTATAAAGTGATTAAAGCCCCACTCACAAAGGCCTAGAGACTGGTTTGCCACCATTCAGCAACCACTGGGCATGAGGGAATGCTTGCCAGCTACTCTCTGAGTGGTAGTGAAACTGTGAAAAATACAACACAAATCGGAAACGGGAAGCAGAGAGTAAGCCTTAAAAGTAAAAGTTGCACCTTTTGAAATGTGTTGGCTCCACAAGGTTTACCCCCACGTGGCTATAGCTAGATTTTGTTTGTAGACAAGCTGGCGTCTTCTGTGCAAACTACAGGCGACTGTGGCGATCTGCTAGCAACCAAATCAATTGTTTTTGGTGCAGCACCCTCTTTGTGACTGATTTCACCTAGCGATAGCCAGCAACTTCCGGCAACCACTCGCCAAACGCTTGGGGAATGCATGTTTTCCATTGTATGGCAGCCAACTCTTGAGCAATGTGTGCATGAGGACATTTTTCTGTAAAGTTCATGTTGACTAAAACTTGAAGTTTATTCTTAGCCATGGGGAAAGCAGTTAATAGAACCATATCAATTCAAACACCTTTTGACTACTGTTATCTACCTAAGATTTTGATGTTGTTTTTCAAAAGAATTTCCCACAGTTGACACAAAATGAAAATGAAATATAGGTGTATATGTATATACAGTACATCAATGTAAATATTTAAAGTTTATTATGAGAAGAAGGTGAAATAGATAAGAGCAAAGGGAAAGTATAGTAAACATATAATAAAATGTGTTGTGATTTTTTTGTTTTGAATTAAATATGATAATCATCTTTCAAATGCAAAGTTCAAGTCAGATACAGTGCACCCAGGGCTTTTAGCTTCAGCTTTAATTTTATGGTGGTATTTAATGTTGTGGTATCTAATGTTGGAACACACACAACGGATATATAAAAATGACTTTTCTATGATTTTTATATAGATTTAAATTATATATGTAAAATTTCCTTTATAATTGAAGAATGAAAAAACTACAAGCCCAGTGGCATAAATGCTGTACTTATTACAATGAGAAAACACTGAGCTGCACACTGAACATAAATTATGGATAAAGTTGGCCAGACTTTTGCTTACTTTGCTCACACGGTCATGGATTTTGGTGAGTCAGCCATTCCCAGTCAGAACCAATCCATGTCTCGGGGGAGCAGTGTCCCCTGCACATGCTTCCAGGTGTGAAGTTAGATAAGGACAATGCTGAAATTACCTTATACAGCCTTCATGGCCTCACCCCCATGGATGATGCAGGTGCCAGTTCAAAATATCCCAACCATCAGTTTGATTTGCCCAAAGGAAAAAAGAGAGCAGCATGAAGCATGATTTTAAAGCAGACACTTAAAAACAGTTCATTGTGAGCATTGAGAGCTATAGCTGAAGCCAAAGCACATTTTTAACTTTGTAAAGCCCTTTGGATCCTGTTGTTTCTTAGTGGATTTAGTCACAGTGCCAAAATTCTCCAATGCTATTCCCCATATCCCTGATAATAACCACAATGTCAACTACAAAGCACAGAAGGGGAAATATATTTGTCTGTGTCTCTGACCTGTGTACCTTTACATCCCATTGGCTCCTATCACAACCCAATTATTACAAGTTGCAATGGCTAGCAGTGTTTCCTGAAAATGAGTGGCTGAGACAAGAAATAATAAAAATCAAACCCTAAGCCATATTAGCATTGTTAAACCAGCCTGCATCTGTCTCAGAAGCTAAATCTAATTTGGCAAATTAGCAGATGTGTGAGAAAATGATTTTCCACCATAGGCTCCAGCAAGTGTATCCCAATTTAGCTCTTTTGTTCTTCCTCTGTCCTGTCTGTCATCTTTTTTGTTTTCTTTGGCAGGCTCATCTTTGTTTTTTCTAATAAAATTTTCTTCATCCAATTCCAGCCTCATCACATGCCCACAAGAAGACCAAAACACACAGGATTGTGATGAGCATCTCAGTTGGTACTGATCTTTCTTATCTCCTTTCCAACAGACTGTGGTGGAAAATAATGAATTCTTCTTTTGCAATTACTCTGAGTCACTCGTCTGGTCTGCTTTCTTTTTCGGGTTCTTTTGTGTCTCGTACGCTTTCTTTCATTCAGTTTTCTTTCTTTCAGATGAACATAGCATTTCATACTTCTTCCTTGAATGAAAGCCTGCAGACAAGAAGTGACTTGAGTTTAATTAGATTAAACTAAAATAGATTTATCAACACTAAAACTAATGGTAGCTTCTGTTTTCTCATGCCAGTTCAGTGTTTCCAGCCTAAACACCCATTATTACCAGCCTTCTTTGAGGGTCTGGGAGAGCAAAACCTTTTGCCAATTGCCTGGTTTACTCTTTCCCTTGAGACTCTTGCTGTAATTATGCTACCAAACACAATGTGATCTCTGGCTCACTTTTCAAAAATGGTAGGTCTGTGTTTAAAATAGTTATCAGCAGTGTAGCAGAGCTCAGATCATTTAAATCTTACATATTTGGGATGGTTTATTTAAAATTGAGGGTTTTTAAGTTAAGCTAGGGGATGTGTTGTTTGAAAGAAGGCTGAAGTTGGGAGAATAAATAAACAGATTGCACAGGTCTACTTGTGATAATTTGTGTTATATATGTGAATATATAAACTCATGCTGGAGCTCAAATTGCACACTTCCATACTTACACTCTCTACTTTTTAGTACCTTAAGTGTGTTTGCACTAACGAGTATAGCTACATCAGTACGTGTTAATGTCATGGCAGTTAAAAAGTTGAGTGTGGAACACTGCACAACAAGACAATGTATCCTATAGCTCAAGAGGCATTCATGCGTGTTAAACTGTCTTAAGATCACACAAGACAAGAATATGTGTGGTCAGATGCTCGATAAGTTGTGTTACTGCCACCAATCAGTCTGTTTTCACACTGTAAGCAGAAAAGGAACAGTTTACTCAGGACTACAACAGCTACTGAGAAGTGCACAACAGCAGCGAAGCATTTAACAACTAAAGAGCAAGATTATTTCCGAGTTAGCCGAGATTGGACGTGTTCCAGGTGATTGGAAACACCACACCAAATGAATGCTAATTTTGCTCTCTACGTGCTGGATGTGTAAAAATAGGCAATTGTTTGCCCTAAACGCTTGAAAGGGGATAATATATGAATGCTGTGTTCACACATGTTGTTATCATTAGTGAGTAACCTTGAAAAGTTGTCAGTGATATTTGTAATTCATTTAAAGTTCCACGCTCATCTGTTCACCTGCTATGATTGCCCAAAAGCAGACAATCACACTGAATGGACCTTAAAAGAAAGGTCAGTTAAGTCAGGAGCGCTCTTTAGTTTTTAGTAAACAGCTTGGTTCTGTTCACACACACACACACACACACACACACACACACACACACACACACACACACACACACACACACACACACACACACACACACACACACACACACAAAGGTCAGCTGCTCCCTAGGGCTTCTCTGCCTGCAACTGTGATCAACAGGCTAAACCTTTTGACCAAACCCACATACAGCCTTCTCTTCTTCTTTAATCTCTCTCCATTTTCCTATCACTCTAAATGCATTCGCATATCCACTATCTGTCCAACTTAACCAGCTGGCAATGTATCCATTTACATTTCCTGGCCCACATTTAGTAACTGCCTTTTTATAACCTGATCAATTCAGTTGAATGTCACAGAGGCTTTCTATCAAGTAGAGAGAAGGTCAGTGTGTCTTTTCTGTCTAAATACCACAGTAACATAGTTCCTTGCCAAACCAACATTCTGACAAGCATTTTACAGTGGAGACATTCAAAGGTTGGCTCATATTTGAGCTTTTGTAAGTTAGCAGTGATGTGAATAGAATTTCTTCTTTTCCTTTTGGCCGCTCACTTTAGGGGTTGCCACAGCGGATCATTTGGATCCATCTCACCCTATCGTTTGTGTCCTCTATTGTCACACCGGCTTTCTGCATGTCCTCCTTCACTACATCCATTAATCTTCTCAGTGGTCTTCCACTTTTCCTCCTGCCTGGCAGCTCCATCTTCAACATCCTTTGTCCAATATATCCGCTATCCCTCATCCGCAACCAATGGGTGAGTGTGTCCAAACTTTTGACTAGTACTGTATATCCAAACCATCTCAGCCTTGTCTTTCTGACTTTGTCTCCAAACCACTCAATCTGTCCTGTCCCTTCTGGTTCCTCCCAATAAAAATCTGAGTATCTTGCACTTCTAACTTTTGTCAGAGCCACAATCTTCAAACCATACATCATAGCAGGTCTCACTACCATCTTGTAAACCTTCCCTTTCACACTCGCTATTTAAACTCATGTACCTTCATTATCTCTTTGCATCTTCACCGTTACACTCGTCGCCCTCTCAGTCACGTGTTCTGTCTTGCTTCTACTAACTTTCATCTGTGTTTTCGCCAAAGCATACCACCACCTTTCCAGGCTGTCTCCTAACTGCTCCCTACTCTCAGTGTAGATCACAATGTCATCTGCAAACATTATAGTCCACAGAGACTTCTGCTTAACCTCATCTTCAGCACTGCAAACAAGATAGGGATCAGAGACGATCCCTGATGTAATCCCACCCCCATCTCAAACCCATCTGTCACTCTTACCACACACCTCAATCACTGTCATTCTGTCCTTGTGCATGTCCTGCACCATCTTCACATACTTCTCTGCCACTCCTGATGTCCTATTAGAAAAAGAAATAAGCTCAAATCTAAGCTGATTGAATGGTGAGGCAAAAGATTTGGAAGCGGCACTTATTAATTATGGCATGTTCCTTACGGCTAAATTCATTCTTAAGTTTATTAAGACTGAGAAAGTCGTCTACGGTGAGATCCAGTCAGAAACAATACCAGGGAAGCCTCAGTATCATGAACATACATGTATTTGCATGGACAACTGTTTCTTAAATAAAACAACAGCAGGCAATAGGTGGGTGTATATATAAAAAAACAGTACTTCAATGCTGGATAATGTAGTTAATCTAACTTGGTGAAAGAGTTAAAAAAAAAAAACACTCCAGCTAATCACAGTTTGGGGATTTGCCATCACATTTTTACACCAAGTGCAGTTTTTTTTCTCACAAGCCCAAAGGAAGGAAGGATACTTAATTAGAATCATTTATCTGGAAATTATGATGCAGAACCAAACCCAATATTTAACAACCTTAAAATTAAAGAGCCAACCCAATTAAGACACATTTTACCCATTCAGTCTGTCTGAGCCATTCTTCAAAAGACTCACTGCATTTTTCTTCCCTTGCTGATGTTTATTTTTCATCTAGTAATACAGACAGCAGTGACTGCTTGATAATAAACACATTACAAACATCTTGAGTTCTTTTTTTGTTTACACTGAACAACTGTGATATACTTGATATGATATGATATGATATGATATGATATGATATGATATGATATGATATGATATGATATGATATGATATGATATGATATGATATGATATGATATGGTATGATATGATATGATAAAGGTGATAAATACATTTTGAAAGCGGTCGGGTGACATGCTGCTTGCAGTGGGACCATGCTGCTGATCCTAATTTAAGTCTGATGCTCTCCCTTTTCAAAAAGCATATAGACCTTTCAGCTGATGGTAAATGTGGTTTTCATGGGATGAGAGTAACTCATCTGGCAATTAAGGAAGTAAATGCTTTAATGGAGTGGGCAGCTGTAGTAAAGTGAATAAAGGCAAAAGAAACCGTGAAAAATCTATGGATGCATTAATGAGATAGATAAAGTGATGACTTTGGCATTAAGAGTCATATAAGGATACATTCTGACATGCATGGCACTATTCAAATGGGCACTTAAAACAATCTGCTATGGGAGATCATGACATCTGACATTGCACATAATGACTGGCATTAAGTAAGGTAGTGCATGCCATTTATCAGTATTAGTATCAGTGAATGAATGAATAATATATTTTTAAAGTAATATTAGCTATATTTAAAAAAGCACCCTAAACAAGAAATAGAGTTTTCTAAAATCATAAACCTGAGTAAGCCCCGACACAGTTACTAATTATATTAATGCAAACTTGGCAGCCAGCAGAGACAGCAGCAGTTGTACTATTTCACAAGAAACCAGAAGTGCCCTGTGTTTATTGTATTTGATCACCACACAGGGATCCGCATACAGGAAATATCTTTTTCCCAGTTTATTGTGGACATTATGAAATATTGATAAATGTACTTGGGTAACAAAGAGAATATCCTTACAGTCAAAACAAGGCCAGTTAAAGTCTATGACCACATGCTCGCAGATTGACATGACAACTGGATCAGGGAATAGCTGACTAGATACATTAACCTTATCCACATATGAATCTGATATAGCATCAAATCACAACAATAGTTGTTTTATATTATAAGGTACAATAATACAACAAACCCCAACAATCAAACGACCGCCTATGAGCAAGCACTTTGTGACAGTGGGAAGGAAAAACTACCTTTTAACAGGATAAAACCTTTGGCAGAACCAGACTCAGGGAGGGGCAGTCATCTGCCGCAACCATTTGGGGTGGAGGAGAGGGATAGATACATGCTGTGGAAGAGAGCAAGAGATTAATAATGACTAATTATTAAATGCAGAGTGGTGTTTAAACACAGAGAGTAAAAAGAGGTGAAAGTGCATCACAGAAATCCCCCTAGCTGTCTAGGCCTATTGCAACGTAACTAAGGGAAGGTTCAGGATCACCTGATCCAGCCCTAACTATAAACTTGATCAAAAAGAACAGTTTTAAGCCTAATCTTAAAAGTAGAGAGGGTGTCTTTCTCCCAAATCCAAACTGGGAGCTGATTCCACAGAAGAGGGGCCTGAAAGCTGAAGGCTCTGCCTCCCATTCCACTTTTAAACGCACTAGGACTAGTTAAACAACTATTTGAACTATGTGAGACCTTTAGGCCATGAAAGATGCCTTTATCCAGTCATTATCTTATCTGTTTACCTTAAGGAATAACAATTTACAGGACAAAACATCTTTAAACTCAGGTTTGCAACAGTGAAGCTGTAAAAACAGACAGAAACATGGAACATAAGCCAACATATGAGATAAGCAGTCAAATGACCAAACATGTCCAAAGTGAAGAGTTCAAAGTATCAAATGTAAAGGGGTGGATGGAAAAGCTAACAGTGAGGGTGAATAATGGAGAGAGCTTTACTGTTACTCAATAATTTGTTGTCCCAGTGGCTGGAAACAAGGGAAACCGAGATGCGTCAAGCAAAGTGGGAGTGAAGGAGGGTAATGTTGCATTAGTGCAAAGCTTCTTGTGTGGCAATATAGTGGGGCTAATGCTGACTCACAAAGGCTAAGAAGCTTAATTAAATATACAGGATGTACATTACCATGTTTCCAGGAGAGCATTCATTGATCTGCACAATGTCAGGATGGAACTCAGTGACATTATACTCAAATATTTAAGGAGGACTTTTTACAAATCACATCCATGACTCTGGTACTGAAGAGTTGCAAATATGTTCATATTTCTGTGTATGTATTGGTGTGACTTTGTAAGTCTTTTGATTCAATATCCTCTTTTGTGTGAAGGAAGAAAGAAAAAAACATCTGAATTTATGGTACCTAAAAGGGAATTTGTTGCACTTATTTCCAGCTCCATATGTTTATTCTAAGACTGTCTTAATGTCAGCCTTCCGATTGTCTGAAGTGGGAATTGTCTGGTGCTGGGAAAAACAAAAGCTAATACAGTAATTAATACAAGCAATATGAGTAAAATGCTATTTACCATCTCTAAGTGAGAGTGAAAAACAGCTTAGCTATAATGTAAATATACCATTGTCTTCACTGAAACTGCAGTGTTGAGTCTTTTGGACCAATTATCAATGCAGGGCAATGCATCAGTTTAGGGGAAAGTCCAGCTTCTCCAGGGCTCTGATGTAAGAGTCCACCGTGAAGTGGTGTAAGCAATGAAATACAGTGATATTTGACTGATGCTTATCTGAAATAAACAGTTTCACTATTACCTTTTGTTTTGTCTTCAAAGAAGGCCAAATTAATGTAACATTACACAATCAGAAAACCTTTTCGCTTTGTTGAAGTAAAGCATCTAATGTTAAAGTCATTCCCTTCTTTAGAGCAGGGGCCTACCGTACAGTGTGTAAACCAGCATGTCTAAACATGCTAAGCTGCATTACCACATAATCAGCAATAACAATGAAAGAGAGGGAAAGGAAGACAGAGTGAACAAAGGAAAAATGAAAGGGTAAAAATGGAAGAGGCATGATGCAACAAGATTTTATGCTTAGTCACCCACCTGCCGTGTTTGTCTCTCACACACTTTTCAGCAGTGCATGAAATTTAATGCAATTTAGTACCTTTCAGCACTTGCATGGTTTACCACAAAACAGCTTGCCAATTGCCAGACTTTGAGTCATTGTCTCCCAAATAAATGAGAAATATTATGTGTTAGGTGCAGGTTTTACAGGAGCTGCAGTTAAAGGCCATCCCTTGTCAGACCATGAGTTATTAGCATTCAACACCAGGAGAGGTGGGGAGATGGATGAATCCCGGGAGGGAAGAAGACTTAAAAGGCAGATGAAGGGACGACACATAGAGAAGAGAGAGATGTAACCACGGGAAGCATTAGTATAGATAAAGGGACCAAAGGGTGAATGAATAAGAGCGAGGAAGAGGACAAGAGGGAGACAGTCAGAATATAGAGCACCAAACAGAGAGGGAAACTGACAGCTATGAAAAGAGAAAGGAAGCAACAGTGTGTTACATCTGGAGAGAAGGGAGTGCCAAGAAGTGAAACAATTCATCCTTTCTTATTATTGGAGGCAATGAAAGGACAGGAAGGCAGCAATGCACCATGGGAGTTCTGAGGCATATAATTGGAGATGAAGAGAAGCAAGCCAAGAGGCAGGTTCAATTTGAGTAGCCCTGAAGAAAATAATTTCAGGCTGAGAATGAATAACTTTTCTTACCATATCTGACTCTTGCAGTGTGAAACAGGAACTTTGAAGTTTGGCTTCAAAGGTTAGAAAAAACAATTTTAAAATCCCATTGGAAACACAAACAGCCTAACCTTCAAACATACAGTGCTGTGAAAAAGGATTTATCCCCCTTCTTAACCTTTGCATAATTATCACACTTACATGTATCACATCATCAAGGGAATTTTAATATCAGACAAAAACAACCCAAGAAAATACAAACTGATGATTTCATTTATTAAAAAAAAGAAAAAAAGCAATGAAAACCTACCTGGACGTGTTTGAAAAAGTAATTGCCAAAGTTGTGCCACAATCAAGTGTTTGTGATAACTGGCAATGAGTCTTTCACATCATAGATTTGCAATTTTGCAGAAAAGGTTTAATTCAGCCACATTGGAGGGTTTTCAAGAAAGGTCACGTCAAATCATCTCAATTAGATTTAAGTCTGGATTTCATTTTGCTATTTTTGAGCCATTCAGAGGTGGACTTGCTGGTGTGTTTTTGATCATTGTCCCGCTGCATAACCTAAGGGAGCTTGAGCTTCAGGCTATGAACCGATGTCTGGACATTCTCTTTCGGGTAGAGAGCAAAATTCATGGTTCCATCAATTATTGCAAGATGTCCAAGTCCTGAAGCAGCAATGCAGCCCTAAACCATCACACTACCTCCACCATGTTTAGACTCTTGGTATGATGCTATTTTGGATGAAATGCTGTGTTAGTTTTGCCAGATGTAACAGGACTCAAACCTTCCAAAAATGAAAACTTTTCCCGAAGGTCTTGGGGATCATCGAGATGTTTTTGGCAAATGTGAGACGAGTCTTTGTGTTCTTTGTGTTCAGCGGTGGTTTTAACCTTGGAACTCTCCCATAAATGCCATTTTTGCCCAGTCTCTTTCTTTATTGTTGAATCATGAACTTTGACCTTAACTGAGGCAAGTGAGGCCTGCTGTTCTTTAGATGTTGTTCTGGGTTCTTTTGTGACCTCCTGGATGAGTCACTGATGTGCTCTTGGAATCATTTTGGTAGGCTCCTGGGAAGGTTCACCACTGTTTTTTTTTTTCCATTTGTGGCTCTCACTGTGGTTCCCAAAGCCTTTGAAATAGCTTTGTAACCCTTTTCAGACTGATATATGTCACTGACTCTGTTTCTCAGGTGTTTCTTTTGATTGTGGCATGATGTGTTGCTTTTTTAAGATCTTAACCTGTCTTAACCTACCTCACTTTGTCAGACAGGTTCTATTTAAGTGATTTCTAGATTCCACAAGTCTGGCAGTAATCAGGCCTAGGTGTGGCTACTGAAATTCAACACAGCTTCACAAACTGTGTTTAATCACAGTTAATTCATGATTTAACAAGAGGGGTAATTACTTTTCACACAGGGGCAGGTAGGTTTGGATAGATATATCCCTGAATAAATGAAATCATCATTTAAAAATTGCATTTACTTGGGCTACCTATGTCCAATATAAAAAAAAAATCGATGATCTGAAACGTGACAAATATGCAAAAAAAAAAAGAAAGAATGAAAGAAAAAATACTTCTTCATAGCACTGCAGCTGTATGGGATGATGATGATGTCAGAGACTTGAAGGCATTAGATGATAGAGTTGATGGAAATTAGGGATGTGGAAGAAAACAATGGTTTATCATGTACTCACTCACTCACGCACACACACACCCATACCTTGGAAGGAGAAGAGAAAGACAACACACACCCCACACACACTCTAGTGGGAGGGGCTAAACAGATAAACTGCACGCTACATGATCCTGGATCATAACACTTGCGGATGAAGTTATGATTTCAACTTGCTATGCAGTCTGTACAGTGTGTTCAGTCATTCACTTAGCTCTGTGATGCCCTTACTAATTTACTGCGACTAACTTAACTTTCTCCCTTATATTTTAGTATAATCATACTTTTGTTTCCTCCTCCCTCTCACATTCTCCAGTCTTTTCTCCAACTTCTCACACAAATTAAGAAAAGTACATTTTTCACTTCACACTAGATAACCGTATGGTCTGGTGAGCACCATTTTCCATGCCTAATAAGGTAACAGAAAGTATTACAAGAGAAAGGCAGTGCAACTTCAAACACTCCTTCGTTTCATCGGCTGGCCCTGGTCATTTTTTTTTGTTAATTATTAGTACTAGGTCTGTAAATATACAGATTAGTCTCAGTGTGATTGATTTTAGAAGCAATCCAATCCAAGAGTGGCCCAGATAAAAATAGTGTCTCGAGCAGCTGTTTTTATTTTTCTGGTGTGTCTCTTTGTCACTGTGTCATTAAAAAGGATTCACACCCAGGTTCATAAGAAACTGCGTGCCTCAGGTTTGGCTGTCTACATGAATACACTCAAGGTCACATCAAGGGAGCACAGTAGTGGGATGGGCAGAGGAACAGGAAATAGCAGAGACGATTATACAGCAGCAATGCATTATTTTTCTTCACCCTGTTGGGTTTTTAAACATACTGACATAGTGTACAAGGATTGTGTATAACGACTGTTTTGAGGTCAAGGGAGGAAAAAAAAAGAAGAAACAAACGTAAGCATTGAAGGTTGTTCGGCATGTTCTGTGATTGCTATCTTTTGTATACATGGCAATAAACACTTCCTGTTTCCTGTGTGGTGCCAGATAATTAAAGTCAAAAGAGGAAAAAAGAACTACAAAAGGGAAAAGCATGAGTCACAAAATGTAATGTGGCATGAGCTGCTAAAAAGAGTTAATTCAAGGAATAATCTGACATTTTCAGAAATTCACTTTTATTTATTTTGCTTGGTTTTTTTGGGGGGGGGGTGCTGGTGGTGGTGGTCTTGTTTTACACGGAAAGTCAAGACCACTCCCCGTATGTCCAGAGAATAATATGGTTACAGAGACTTATCTCATTCATGCGTTTCCTGTGACTATGAAAAACAAAATTTGCACTCAGGACTTAATCACGGCATAAACAATGGAACGTGCAGTAACAGCTGGCTACTGGCCTGTTTGTTTGTTTGCCAGTAACAAATTAGCTTAGCTTAAGCCTCAGTTACACAGACCTAAATACCGGTGACTCCCTGGCAACCACCAGCCGTGAGGTCGCTGTGGAATCAGTTGCTAAAGCCCCAGCCACGCAGACCTAGAGACATGCACTACCTAGTATCCTGCCCCAGTGGTGCATCTGCCTTGTCGCAATGGGACAGCGTGCCTCGATAATCCCCAGAGCTATGTCAGTGGGAGCCTTGTGCCCCTAGTATGTCCAACCATGCCAAACAGGTTTGTATAGGATAGAGGACAGATGGACTAATGCCCCATTCACAAAAAAAAGATTAACGTTATGTGATAGAAACTATTAACAAATTGTGAACCACAATCTCAGTTCTCCAAAGAACCAGGACGCCATTCTGGAGGTTTATGATGTGCTGCAGTGCCAGGAAGTTGCAGGGCTGAGACCCTTTTTCACCCAAGGACAACTAGGATGGAAGCCACGAAACTGCTCTCACTGCTCTTTCACTAGAACGTGGAATGTTAGAACACAGGGAGTTGTGCACATGTGGTGAAGGAAATTAATCAGTACCATCTAACAGTACTTGGCCTGAGTGAAGTAAGATGGAACACTTTTACAGACTGGAAAAACGCTGCTGTACTTAGCACAAAAAAAAAAAAAAAATGAGGACGACCCAGAAGAAACTGGTGTGGGCCTACTGCTGTTGAAGGAAGCAGTTTGAACAAGTCTGAATCCTGGAAAGTCACAAAAACCAGCTCTAACACGATACAGACCTTCACCAATAAATGTCTCTGTCAGATCCTTGTCTCTGGCCTGGGAACGCCTTGGGGTCCCTCCGGATAAGCTGGTGGAGGTGGTTGGGGAGAGGGAGGTCTGGAATCCTCTGCTTAGGCTGCTGCCCCCACGACCCACCCCAGGATAAGTGGAAGAAAATGGATGGATGGATGGATGGAACAAAGGCACTCTCTTAAAAAAATGCCCGATTATATTTACTTAAAGGGCAAAAAGGTGGATGTGTTTCAGCACTGCATTATTGGCTTATTGCTAAAACACTAGCAGCATTGCTGAAGCTCAAGCCTAACACACTGAATCTCTGTAGTTTCAACTGTAAACTGTTTTTGTTTTGTTTTTTTAGTTTTAGATCGTACCACCTAGCTGTTTATTGCTTCTAGTCCCTAGAATCAGATTCAATCAGATCTTCCCTTTACACTCACAGCAGGAGAGTAAATAGGCGCATTATGTTGAATGTCTGTTTTTAGAAGACCTTTATGACGCCCAGTGAGTAATGAAATAGCGTGTCTTTTTTTGGATATTTTTTGATTTCAGAAAAGCTGTGAGCTGCAGAACCAGAAGTAGATCAATTAAACTGAAGTTGATGAAATACAGTACATAATGCATGCATTAGGAGTAAGGTTCCAGTAAAGTAAGAAAAAAAAATAGAATTAGAGAGAACAAAAAAGATGGCATGTTATTTACAATCAGAGTGAACTGATAAAACCACCTGTGGTTTAGCTGCTGACTGCCACTGTGCTGATGGCCTTGGTGAACAGGCTGCTTTACGAGCTAAACAAAAACAACACAGATGGACTACGTAAGGAAGAGTGAGGGATAAAAGAAAAGAAGGAGCTGTTGAGGAAACCTATTAATCGGAGTAATGGTTTAAGGGTAATACACATACACACAAAACACGAGCCGCATACTGATCACTGCACTCTGTCTTTATATTCAGAGCCTGTGAAATGGCCATCCCCACCAACCTTCTCTCTTTTCTGCCTCCACAGACCGGAGGGTGACACTGTGACAGAGTTGATTTGAATCCATTTTGGCCCCACACTCATGCATTCTTCATTTCATCCTCTAGCACTCCACAATCCTGTCACAAAGCTGCAGTTTGGCCGACATCACAGCTCTTAGAACATATTTTTTTTTCTTCTCTCGTTCTTCCCGTGGGCTCTGGTGTTACAGTGGGATTTTTTTTTCCGTTCAGGGTTAGGGTTAGGGTTTGAAATATAAAACTTTGGCAGCTTCATAGTTCTGCAAATAGAACTGCAGCTCTACAAAGGGAAATGTCTGGTTAATTAACTCACAATAAGGGATATCATACAGTGTGCCAATACTGTGCACCGTGCCTTCTGTGACCTGCAGGCTCTCTCATTTATTCCCGTCTTTGTCTGCTACACGTAATGCCGAGGGACATCCTGTCACCAAGTGAATAGTGGCTGTTCATATTCTGGGTACAGCTGTGCCCTCACTACTCTCTTTGTATGACCCATATTCTATCAACAAAATGCTCTGCCAGTTGTTATGTACCCCCTTCGTTTTACATTATCTAACAGCTAAACTAGTCAGTCAACTCAAATTCTGTTTGGTATTGGCTGAAATGTTATACTATACACCTAAAAGTGGTAGATTTTAATTTAACGGCTGATGTTGAATTCTTTGCATTGCTATATTTCCATTTAAATTACAAAACACTTTCTTGAGTCAGTTTTAAACTTGGCACAAAAAGTAAGGAAATTTGTGTTTGGCTGAGAATTATTACTCTTTTGTTGTAACAATGCTTCTTGGCAATAAATCTTATACCGTTCACAAGCCTGTTTATTTTCCAGTTAAATGGTGCTACATTTGAAAGGAAAATGGATTTGTGTGTTGAGCAGCAAAGCTGAATATGTGGGTGGCACACATGAAAAATTGGCAAATCTTCCCTGCCAATGCCAAACAGCTTACTCTGCTATTGACTCTTGTTTGGTGTGGTTTATCGGGTTGGGATTATTGAAACAAGACATATTGACAATTTAACAATTTATTCATTTAACAAACAGGGGCCTCAGTAGCATGTAGAAGAACCATACACAGCCTGGCACCTCCTCACTGGTCACCAGCTTGGTCACACACTGCTGTGGGATGGCATCCCATTCTTCAAGCCAAGTCAGCCAGTGTAGGTTGTGTTGGTCACTCTGGCATTAACAGCAAGCCCAAGCTGATCCATCAAATGTTCATTGGGGTTGAGGTCAGAACTGCAGGCAGGCCAGCCCATCCTCTCCACTCCCAAATTCTGGAGGTACTCTCTGATAAACCCTGCTCTGCGGGGGTGACCTTTGTCATTTTGAAGGATAGAGTTTAGTCCTGGATTGTGGAAATATGGGATTGCCACTGGTTGCAGAGTCTCATCTTGATATCTCTCTGTACTGAGATTGCCTTCAATGATGATAAGCCTTATTGTCAGCACCTGGGGTACCAGAAGCTTAAAACAAGAGTCAATAGCAGAAAAAGCTGTTAAGCAAGATTTGGCAAGTTTTTCATGGGCACATACTCATCTCTGCTGCTCAACACACAAATGCATTTCCTTACAAATGTGACACCATTTAAGGGGAAATAAACAGGTGTTCCAACAGTATGAGACTTATTTCCAAGAAACACTGCTACAACAAAGAAATAATCGACCAAACACAAATTTCCTTACCTTTTGTGCCAAGTACGAATGCCCAATGGGTGTAGTGGGGAAAAAAAAAAATCCACTATGGGGTTATAGCAATCTACAAAAAGTCTCCCAAACTGTTTCCAAACCAACCAGGAAAAAATGTGTTGTATTTTTATCAACTGCATAAACCACAACATCAAGATAAGGACAAGCAGGAGGCAGAAGTGCTGAAAATAAAGCAATAATGCAGTTTAACTGTCATAGTGTAGGGACAGTTTAGTTTTTTGGAATTTCTGGTTGATTTAATTATTCTTTCTGATCCCTGGTGTGTTTAACGTTTATATTTACTTCATGTATTCTTTAGTGTGTTTGGTTTTGCTCCTGGTTCTCAGTTGCTTCAGAATTTTCTTCTTTCAGTTTTCCATCCTCTTGTGTCAAGTGCCTTAAGTTTATTTGTGTGTCTGTGTCCTCCCCTTTGTCTTGGGTTTGTTGTATTTGGTTACAGATAGATAGATAGATAGATAGATAGATAGATAGATAGATAGATAGATAGATAGATAGATAGATAGATAGATAGATAGATAGATAGATAGATAGATAGATAGATAGATAGATAGATAGATAGATAGATAGATAGATAGATAGATAGATAGATAGATAGATAGATAGATAGATAGATAGATAGACAGACAGACAGACAGACAGACAGACAGACAGACTCTGCCTACCTAAGAGTCCGCGTTTGGGTCTTCATCTCCACTACACATGAAATTATCAAACAGAAAAAAGATGGAATAGTCTCCATGATTACTGGACCTAAACACAGCTGAGATGGTTTCGAACTGTAGAGGGAAGGAAACAGGTCCAACAAATGCTCACCATGTGTGGGAGCTTTTGAAGACTGCTGGAAAGGGGCCAGGTGACAACCTCATGAACTTGTCTGAGAGCATGAACCGTGTGCAGTGGCTGTTATCAAAGTAAAAGATGGCTACTTTGAGGAAAATTTAAAATGCGTAACTTAGTTTACATCTTTTGCATCCATCACTGTATATAATGTATACAGAGGTTAAAAGAGTAAAAATAAAGACTCCTCAAACAAGTGCTTATGTTAAAATCTTTTGGCAATTACACTAAACCTGCATGAAGTACAATATATTCTGAGTTGACTAATACAATGAAACTTAAATTTGTGATATACCTGTTATAAGACACTTATACTGTACATATGTTAAATTTACAATTTTTGGTCACTGGCCCTCAATAAAAAAAGGATATGTTTCTAAATGTTCACGGCCTGTAGTGGGTGAAAAGCCACATGGTTCAAAGCTAATAACCTGGAACCAGTGGGAAAGCATGCTCCCCACTTGTGAACTAGGGAATGCAGGGGTTGGATACAAAATGCACTGCATGTTCTGCATAACCAGCTCCAGCCAGCTGTGATCTTAAGTAGAGCCAGGGGCTGACTGTTGATGAGTGACTGACCCAGGCATACTGATTGCTAAGAAGTCCAGGCTACTCTTCTTCCGCCCTGCGATGATATGTCCAACACAATGATGCAAGATACATTAGATTGCAGACTTACCAATAGCTTTTGAGTAGTGTCTAATGATATCACTGACAAAGCATCACACCAATAGAAGGTTGTCTGTCTTGGACATTGTTGAGCTGCAGTTCGTGGTGTCATGTAGTAAATCAGCCTCATCATCTATGTATGCATCCACAATTACATACAATTGATGTACAGCAGGGGGAGGTCCACATGTGGATGGCCCTGTATGCTGCAGCTCGAGAGGTTCATACATGCTCCTGCCAGTTCACGAGAAATGGAGGAGCCATGTGATTTCTCTGCAGGACAATTATAGAGAGGTTATTATGTAAGCAAGGGAGACTTGCTCCAAAGATGGTAGCCTTTTCACTGCCCAGCAAGGAAGCAAGAGGACAAGCACAATTGCTACTACAAAAGTGGCAGTGTTGCATATCACATAACCCTATTAGTATCAACACCAGAGAGGAGGACAGTGCTATGCACCAACTTCCCACCATATTGCTAAATGCAAATATGTAAATCAAATGTTCTTGTCATATTCCATCCAGAGAGAGAGAGTTGCAATAGACAGATTAGACCATTTACTTTTATGCAGAATCTGTAGACCTAAGATGTTTGGTACAAGAGGCCTTATGGTTTCCATTTGTAGGCTGAGTATTATTGGCCAATCATGTTTGAGCTGGCACTGCAGGCAAACAGTCCATGTGGAGAGGAAGGGAGACACTGCATGTGATGAAATTCAATCTGAGAAAGTTTTTTATGACCTTTATATCCAAACAGTGACTCACACACTGAACATTACATCCTGGATATGGGCTCCTGTATTTACTGTGAAGTGATGCATAAATGTTTTTTTATGGAAAAACATTTAATAGGGCTTATAATATTAAAAGACACCACAGCTGAGGAATTCATGCAATCTTGAGCAGTAAAATGTGTAACATTCAATGACACAGAAGAAAATAACTTGCTTGAGTTACTTTTGACCTTTCTGGAGTAACAGATTATCTATGGTTACGCAGCTATTGATGTGATATTCAATGAGTGTGACAGGGAATATAAGGATAACACATCTGCTGCTTAAAAAGGGTAAGGAGCTGGTTTAAAGGCAGCTGCTCATGTAGTCGAGTTCAGTAGTAGCAGTGCTATCTGTTCTGTAAAAAAAACCAAAAAGATAAATTTTGTACTAGATGTAAGTCAGATAGCATTTGTCAAAAAATCTCTAAAAAACCAGCCTTTCTATGGTTGCCTCTCACTGACAGCTTCACTGCAGTTGAAACTAATGAAAATTCATGTTCACGTTCAGGAAGTTGCTCTGAAATCAGCTAAGTGGCAAGTTTAATCACACCCAAGTTTACAGCTTCAAATGTTCAAACTTTTTAGCCAAGCCTAAATTGCAGACATGCATCTTGCGTCTTTGGACACGCTTCAGTTACATGACAAAACACAACCAAACACAGGCTTTTTACTGGCAGTGCAACAGACAGCTGGTTTAAAATTCTGCAATGGACTTGAACTGACCGGATCAATAACTCGCCTCTTGCAGGAGGAGATGTGATTAGCTTAACATGCGGCAACTCTTCCACTCTCTTTTTTTTTTTTTTTCCATCAACACAACAAAACGCTCAGACACTTTCTGTGAACATACACACTGGCACACTTCTGTAATCACATACCTGGATGCTGACACATACACACTCCCACTTACACCCTGGAGAAAATTGGACATTTGAGCAGTTCTCAAAGTAGCAGTCAGTGAGAGTCGTGGTGACTCAGCAGTCAGATAACAGTGAAGGAGACACAGCGGTTTAAGTGAAGGTGGGGATGAGGGTGCATAAAAGTAATGAAATCATTATTATAAAGTGAAGCTGACAGAGATAATCTATGGTGTCTGTCTTTTTGATCATTGCGTATCAGCCTTGGAATTATCTGCCATAAATCCTGTTATGATGCCTGTTTTCTAAGCTGTATCAGTTACCGCTGGTCCTAAATGAAAAACATCATGATTTATGTTTTCTCATATACGCATGCACCTTTTACTCACTTTATTATTGTGGCTTATTTTGCCTTTCTCTCTTCCTTTGTTCAGCTCTGTTTTTCTTCCTCTGCCTCCCCTTCTTTACATAATTGCCTTCATAAATAGGTCAGAGCATTAGTCCATTATAGGGTCAGTTTTTAACTGCTTTTCTAACCCCTTAATAGAACACATGCACACACTGCTCTTTAGTCAGTGTCTGCAATTTAAAAATAGAAGTATTCCAGTTTTTATTACACCTCGCAACATTTTCTCCCCTGAGAGAAAATTCATTAAGTGACATTTATTGTGTATTAATGCATACTTATGGCTGAGTGCTCAGAGTGCAACTCGTGTGCTGCCTTTTTGTCCACATGACAGCTTGGCTGGAGGTTCAATCACACACACACACACACACACACACACACACACACACACACACACACACACACACACACACACACACACACACTCAGCCTTCTCTGTTGTTTTAAAGGGAGCCTAATTGAAAAAAATATATAACATATTGAGGGGGTAGTAGTAAGTGAGATTCATGATGCGTTGAGGACATGAGGTAGTGCATCACACTTTGTGAGGCAGGCGACAGAAGCTGCCATTATTGGATCAACACTGCTTCATTAAGCCTCCACACGCCGTTGGACAGAGAGATGACGGGAGGGGCGGGAGAGAGAGAGAGATTTGAGAAGGAAAGTGAGGACAAAAGCTGTGAGGGAAAGAGAAGAGGGGGAAGAGACAAGGCGGAAGAAGGAGGTTTTTCACTGAGTGGAGGAAGGGAGAGAGGCAAAATGGTTTTATAAAAAGACAAAAAGGGAGCAAAGAGGGAGACTGAATGTGGAAAAGAAACCTCAGCCATCCAAAATATTCTTTAATCTATCAATCTAATCCCCTTTCCCTTCACCCTGACAACTTTCATTGTCATTCTATTTGATTTGGTCAAGATCCAGGGCAAGTGGCATTAAAGTTATGGAACGTACTGTTGGAACAAGTGTCCAAACCTTTGATGATCCACCCTGAACTTGGCAGAACTTTTTGGCTCAATTCATTTGTTAAAGCTCCAGATCCTACTGACTGAGAAGAAACTAGTGAGGAACAGCCACTCAGCTTTATAATATCTGCATCACTTTTCTTTTTGTTGAGGGCAAATTAAATATTTAGATATATCAGTAATAGCTCTGGCATCCTTGAAGAAAGACAACAACTTGGATTTCGCTTCTAAAATATATTAGGCCCTCCTTGATATTGGTATGATCAAATGAAGGGAAAGCATCAATAACAATAATCTCAGTGTAGTTAAATACTTCTTAATTTTTTTAAAAAGTTCAGCGAATACCCCAATGAGGCTATGATAGTTTTTTCTATACTGTGCATTTACAATTAAACCTGAAGCCCCAATCCACAAAGAGATGGTGCCCTCTGGTGGTTGTACTGTGAATCGCACTTTTGAATGAGCAGCATGGTTAAGCTTATCTGTTGGGTCTCTGCAAGAAAAAACAGCCTACACCAAAAAGCCCCTGAGAACTTGTGAACCATGCAAAACGCACTCACAAAACTTTATAGATTTGTAGTTAAAAAGACAAAGAAAAGGAAGAAAGTGGCCGAGTCCAAAGAGATCTTTTTTGGTTTATGCAGGATAACAAAAAACACCCATGTTAGAGAACTCTGGGGTCATTTTAAGTACTAAAATGCTGACGTAAAGTTGTATGAATGCTCTATTTAATTAAAGTATCATGCCAGAAATCCAAGCTATTCCTCACTCTAATTACACAGCTCCCTTGTTAAAAGACCCCAGCTATCGGTTACCGCATCTCTATCTCAATTAAAATCTTTTCTCTTAATTGGCAATTTTAGTGGGTAGGACAAACTGATCCATCATGTATAGAGATAGTGTAAACAAGAGTTTGATTAATACAATATAAGTAGTGAATTACAGACTGGACTAAAGTTTTTGTATATAAAATTACACATATATGTAGAATACAAAATTCTTTAACCGTACACAGCAAAAACTGCTTATGTTTGTGTGTTTAGAATAGGTGTTAAATTGCTACTGCTGGTTTGTGTTTTTTTTTTGTTTTTTTTACCCAGGTGGCTGTAATGTTTCTTGACCCCTTATTCTGCTGTGTCTGAAACAGCAGAGTTTAAATGAACAAGAACCAGTAAATAAAAGCCAAAGCCTGCAGCTCATTAGCTTAAGCTTAGGTCACAAAGACTGGAAACAGCTAGACCTTTTAAAAGAAACCTAAATCAGTCTACCAGCACATGTGAATCTCAAGAGTTTAACACTAAATGCTTAGTTACAGTATATATACAAAGGGAAGGCAGAATATGTTGCTAGCTCTGAACAGCAATTTAACTATTACGCAGAGCCAGGATTGCTGTTAGCTGCTCGCTGTAGCTACACAGAAATAAGCTCTGGTGTTGTCATTTAACTTGTTTCCCCTGAAATTCCCCAGAACAACCCGACCTTAAGCTTAAATGAAAAGACACAAATTTTCCTTTACTTGAGTTAATTTTTTAATTTTTATTATTTTTTTATTCATAACAGCAAGAATCAAATATAGCAACACAGGCCCCATGAATAAAATGGGTCATGTACTCTCTTAACTGCACACATCCATCAGTGTTGGCACAGCACACCACAAGTTATATTAACTACCTCCATGGCTTGAATTATTGCATGATGCTGTAGTTAATAAAACCAAGGTGAACACAATCCTATGAGAACCAGAACATACCACTCCCCACCTCTTTATCATTTCTGGTTTCTTCTCATATTTCATCCTCATGATTGGATTTTTATGGCTTTAGACTGTTGCAATCAATGGTTTTCTCTACACACGCTTTCCAGATGAGGTGGCTGGTATGCAAACATGACGCATCCTTTCAGGGGGCCCGCAACAGTAAAACAAGCAGAAACAAACTGCAGCAGAAGACAGAATACATCATCTTAGCACTACAAGCAGAGAAAACAAACAACAAACCAAAAAAAGTTCAGTTTACATTTTTACCATAAATGTAAGCACGCGTGCTTATAGAAGATGAGAGATGACTAAGAGAATCAGGACAAAATTTCAAACTGGTTAATAACCAAACTACGGAGCAATATTTCAGTCTGTGGTTATTCTTAAATTCTGAACGAAGATGTTGAGCGACGGTCCTGTTGGGTCAGTTTCATCTACTACAAGCACAGCTTACATAAACATAAAGAACATACTTATAGCTATGGTGTTTGTGTTGCATGTATTTAAACTCTCCAAGTGGTGAAACTTTAGTGAGTATATTCTCAGGAATCTTTTTTAAATAAACCACTATTCTATTTTTATATTATTTATATATATTTTATTCCATTACATTGATAGAATATTGTATACTGTAAATACAACTTTCTGTGTAAATGTTTTCTTAATCAATGATACTGTTGTTGTGATTTTTTTTAAACTGTATATGTATTTCCTTTAACATGCATTCCTCTCTGAGTACAGTAAAGAGACAGGACGGGTTGTGATTGGTTGGGCCTGGGCGGGCGTGGCCATGACACACACCTGTCAGTACAGGCAGGTTGGGGCACCAGACAAACCCAGTCAGGCCCTTACACTGGAGGGTAGTGGACACCTCCTCCGGAAGGTTACCTGGCAAACTACAAGCTGCTGACAAAAAAGAAGAGCAACACTTGGCCTTTTCTGAAAGGGGTAGGAGAGTGAGAACTCAGTGCCCTTTTGATGCAAGCAATTTTGTTCAGCCTTTCATAAGATTTTTTTTTTGTTATCCTAGCAAAATTCCTTGTCTTTATAGACATTATTTTTTTTTATTCAAAATAAGATCTCAATATACATGATTCTCTCTTTTTTGACTATGTACAGAAGTGCAAAAAAGTCAACCTTTATCACCTTTATCACCTCAAGATTCCCCACCCCACCATTGTTGTTTGCAGTTGGCTGAGCAGGAAACGAGCGTTCAGCCTCGGTTCCCCACTCACCACGTTCACCTGACCCCGCCAGCAACGCCCCAAAAGTGATCAAATATGCAGCTTGTTTTCCAACATGGCCCAATTTCCAGGGAGAGTAAAAACATTAAAACAATAGTTACTATTTGAAATGGATACAGTAGAAAATAACATCTTTACTCTAAACATCTAAGAACTAGATTTTTATAATAGTCTTTTTTTTTCTTATATGACTAGTTACAAACCTTACAATCATTAAAATATTACTCGGTTATTGGCGACGGTTGCCACAACGGCAACTTCAGCCTCTCTGTTCTATTATTTCATTACTGTTAGATACTCATATAAAACATCTTTGTTCAAAGAAGACAAAAAAGACTAGCGAAATGAACAATATGCATACAGTTCAACAATATGCATAACGTAGAAAATATTGAGTTTACAATCATAATCATACTAAAATTAACATTGCATGGAATTTCAGGGAACTGTGCATGAGGAACACACAAACACACACACACACTGTACCTTATATTCCTTATAAGAAAGATAAATATAATAAGCCAAACTGAAAATCAAAAAAAAGAAAATCATCCAAACAAAGTAAAATAAAACACTCGTCGTCATCTAAGAAAGAAAACCACAAGAGCGTTAAGAAAACACTGACAAAAAAAGTGACAATTACATAGTGCTCTCTGTGTGTTAATATGGCGTGGATTAGGCAACTGGATGGTTCAAAATGGCATGTTGCATTGTGCTGACCCGATAATACATTCTAAGGCTTTGGATGAGTTATACAATCGTTTAGATTCTTGTCACTTTCCCTGTACTATCCACCAATTAAATATGCCTGAAGAACACCCAGAATACAACAAAAAAAGAGTTCTAGAGATCTACTCCAAACACTCAATCCTTCTTTGGGCTACTTTTTTTTTTTTTTAATTTAGCCCCACTAGTCTATCCACAACACCTAATAACAGTGACACAAAGAGACTTTGGCTGAGTATCTGAAAAAAGAGAGGAAAAAAAAAAAACAGTTCTCAGGTGGACGTAAAAACAAATACTCTTAAATATGTCTGACTTTATATACACTACACTGAATTTACTTTAACCTGCCCTAAAATATGAATAACGATACCAATGAAAAACAAATCAGGTCATACAGGTCACATATTCATCACCAGTTGCTCTGTATATTTTGACTTCTGTCTCACAGCAGTGTGGACATCACCTGGTCACCCTGTGGTTTCATCATAACATCTTCATCACTGAGAGAACTTCTTTGGTCTCTCACCCAGGCTGAGATCTCACAGTCAACTCCTCTGACTTTTAGAGTCATTAGGCTTAATGGCCATGGAGAAATCTGAGTACAAATCAAGTCATTTTATGTCTAAACAACTGACATCAACAACAAAGTTGAAGAAAATCAAATCAAAAGCCACTGATTTAGTAGAAGATTTATGTAAAGCAGACAGTCTGGGGAAGGTAATCTAATCAGCAGTGGTGCTCTTAGGAATCACAGACAATGACAGGTTATGACGTTGGACACTACATGCTGTCCAAAAGAGAAAACAGACGTATTAAAGGGAACTGTTGAGTAGCAACACTTTGTAACACTGCTTAAATACCATTCATGTAGTTTGAGATGTATGGCACTTTACAGGGATGCCTGCAACATTAAAGACATGTGCTTAAGAGATAGAAAGGTAGGCTACAAAGGTTTGAAAGACACCTCACAGACATTCAGTTGCTATTTTGCCTCTGAGTGCACTCATGTAATTTCCCTTATATCTGGCTTAACAAAATAAAACCATCAACAAAATCATTGTGCATGCATATGTGATTCAGTCAGATTATCTGTTTCTTTTTCCTCAAACCAAATACGAGGTGCACCTTTGTGTAAACAAAATGAACACATTAAGGTCAAAGACCAACAACCAATGAAAAAAACACGCACAACAAAAGTCGTGATTCTTGGTCAACAGACGTACCGATTCAGTCGACTTCTTCAGCGACTGCTCCACACATTTACCTTATGTTAACATTCAAAGTGTGTCTGGTGAATAAAGGTAAGTTGCCTCTACAGAACGAAAGGCAGTCTTTGATGCAATGTTGTTCTTTTCTCTTGTTGTGTAATAGTGTGCATGAAGTACACATGAAAACGGTTCTAACAAACTATGCCTCCTATGGTAACATGCAGATTTATTCCAAACCAGTTCAGATTTGGTTTTCCACTTCGCTCCTGGTGTTACGGGCATGAAGGGTGACCACTAATCTTGGACTTGACACCAGCACGCTCCAGTTCCATCTGGAAAGAAGTGCGTGAAATACAGCAGATCAGATTCTATCAAAGCTCGTGAGCTTCTTATTGACTTCAGAATTCAGTCAGTGAAGAAAACCTCTGTGGAGGCCAATCCATGACTGATGGTGTTCCATTGTGTATTTTTGTATCCATGTATGCTTTTACTGTATTGGCAGTGTGTTTGGGGATCACTGTCATTCTGAAAAATGAAGCAATCAAATGCTTTATAAAATGGTATGACATGGTGGGTCAAAATCTGACAGTACTTTTCTGCATTCATAATTCTATCAATTTTGACAAGAGCTCCAACACCACTGATTGAAATGGCACAAGACTTTTGCACAACATTGTAGTTATAGTTTTAAAGGGAAAGATCAAAGCAAACTAAAAGCTAAGTGAAGGTCTGTGAGAGAAGCCAAACTCAGGACTTACTATTTCCTACACTGCTGCTGAACACCGACAGAACTCATGAGCCACAGAATTGTCCAATATCGATTTATTTCTTAGAAGTCCAAACTGGGTTTGAACAAGAAATGCTGATGTTGCTTTTTAAAAACAAAACAAAACAAAACAAAACATCATTATTGTTTATTTTATTGTTATTTATTTTTTTATATTACTGTATGATGTAACAGTTTGTATCAATTAAATCTATAATACATAGTAGTTTTCAATTCTACTTTACTAAAAAACTAAGATATTTACAGCTGTATTTAAAAAAATACTATTTTTACTTTTTCATACTTTCTAATCTTTTTTTTAAGGAAAAAAAAGAAGATTAGAAAGTATGCAAACTTTGTGTGGCTGAAACCTGTTTCATCTTCAATCAGATAAACATCATGAGTAGGGAATCGGCTTTTACTCTTTCATAGTTTGCAAGGTAAGATATGATATTCCTGGCACCATGTAGCTATTGGGATGTTACAAGCAAGTTACCGTTTCCAGTTTGAATTTCAACATAAACAAATAAGCATCAGAATGTCACTGGGTGCAAATCTTGGGCTGTGGACAATGTGAAACATGTATTGTTCTCTGATGAGTCCACCTTTACTGTTTTCCCCACATTGTCCACATTTGGAGAAGCCCCAAAGAAGCGTACTACCCAGACTGTTGCATGCCCAAAGTGAAGCATGGGGGTGGATCAGTGATGGTTTGGGCTGCCATATCATGGCATTCCCTTGGCCCAATACTGGGCGCTGTCACTGCCAAGGACTACTGAACCATTCTGGAGGACCATGCGCATTCAATGGTTCAAACATTCTATACTGAAGGCGGTGCCGTGTATCAGGATGACAGTGCACCAATACACACAGCAAGACTGGTGAAAGATTGGTTTGATGAACATGAAAGTGAAGTTCAACATCTCCCATGGCCTGCACAGTCACCAGATCTAAATATTATTGAGCTACTTTGGGGTGTTTTGGAGGAGCGAGTCAGGAAACGTTTTCCTCCACCAGCATCGCATCGTGACCTGGCCACTATCCTGCAAGAAGAATGGCTTAAAATCCCTCTGACCACTGTGCAGGACTTGTAAATGTCATTCCCAAGACGAATTGATGCTGTATTGGCCGCAAAAGGAGGCCCTACACCGTACTAATAAATTATTGTGGTCTAAAACCAGGTGTTTCAGTTCCATTGTCCAACCCCTGTATATATCTCCTGTGCTTACTCTATGCTAAGTTAAGCAGCTTCATCTTTAATCTTCAAATATGAGAGGAGCTTTAAGCTTGTCTTTTAACTGGAAGCATCAATGTGAACAATTTTGTTTAGCAAAAAATTATAACTTGTTCTACTCAGGTGCATGAAGTACATTAAATATAGAAAGCAGTTTTTGCAACTCTATCACATGAAGCTTTTGGAGGGTTTTTTTGGGTGATAAGATTCAAATGCGTTGTGTGAGATGCTGGAGGTGCAGTACATACCGCTCTGAGATTCCTACATCTGGGTCACATACTTGTGACTAGTCAGATGGTCTGCAGATATTATTGGAATCTGATTGGAAGGAGAGAAGACAAGAGGAGGAAGGGGAAATAGGAAAACAGGGGAAAATAAACAGGGGTCCACTGCAATGAAGACAAAACACACTGGAACCACAACCACTAATAAAGATAATCATAGTGATTATGTCAATAATCACAAATTCAGAGGTTCAGAAATAACTAGCTCAGAGGTGAGCCTTGTGCACAATTCATGCATTTTTCATTTCCCTTCATTCATTCACACTGGAATCATAAAATTAAAAGAGAAAAAGTCAGAGGTGACAGCAGAAGTGAAAGACTGTGAAAGAAGGCAGAAGAGGAGCAAACCTGATTGGCTGTTGCTGTTGCAAAGGGAACACTTGTGGCAGATGTGGTGGCTGCAGACACAGTGGCTGGGGTAGCACCGTGCATCATGGGTACTTGGAGGGGAAAGATCACACAGGCAGTTGAACCAGAGTAGATTTAAAGCTTTTAATGCTGTACACTTCATTTTTATGTCCGTGTATAGAATGCTTATAAACATGAGAAATAAAAGTTGCAAATAGCTTAAAATGTATTGTCTATTTGCTAGCGATCTTTAACATTCTTATGACTACAAATATCCCACCAATTTGGGTAACATTGCAGCAACACACCTGCTGTGAAGGAAGAGAAAGAAACATCAGGGAAATTATTTAGAGCACAAGGCTGCTAATGGGAAATTTGACAAGCATATAATATCAGGTGGCAACATGTTATTTTCTTGGCGGGGAGCATTAAAAAATAAATAAGATCGTCCAGAAAATTTTGCTACAATTACAATATAATTACTATTGTAGAAACTTTACTCAACAACTTCTATCCTTTCTTCCACTGTGATTAATAAATCCTCATGTTTATATGGCATTTATAACCAGACAGTATAATGA
Organism: Pterophyllum scalare; assembly: GCA_024447675.2. Taxonomy (NCBI): domain Eukaryota; kingdom Metazoa; phylum Chordata; class Actinopteri; order Cichliformes; family Cichlidae; genus Pterophyllum; species Pterophyllum scalare. The sequence continues at coordinate 18,628 of JAMQGT020012563.1, read as the reverse complement.
AGTGCTCAAGAGGTTAGAGAGCTTGAAATGTAAGTATAATAAAGCAGGGGTTGGGGGATTTTGAACTGCAACAAGCATTAGGTGACAGACAGATCTGTGGCAGAGCAAAAAAGACTTCATCAAATACCTCAAAGATCCATCATACAGAAAATTAAAACACATAAGGTCCAATTGAAACTACACAAGTAAATTCAAACTCAAAATTCACTATTTACATTTTAATAGCCTGTGTTGAAAAGACACTGCATACCACTTTGATTACATTTCAAAGTCTAAATTTAAAAAAAGTGCTCACTTTATGTGGTGAATTCAATGAAAGAGAGCGACTAAAATGGGCTCAAAGATAATCAGTAAGGAAAGCTGGCACCTACCAACACTTGTTGCAGGTGTCATGCACAATATCGAGCCTGTCCATCATGCATTGCAACAGGGAGTGGAGTGAATAGGGGGAGAAGAAATCAGCAAAAATGTATTACAAGTGTTATAAAGACAGACAATATTCAATTTATTCTGGATGTAAACAAGCCACTCTTTAATAGAGTGGCCATAGCTTATTAAATAACAGCATTGGTTATTAATAATTACATAGCTTGCAGTTGCTGTAATCACACATACTGCATGTTTAAGAAAGCATATGCATGAGAGCTCTGAGTGGGAAGAGGTGTGAAAAACTGGAAACAAAACAAAACAAAACTTGCTGGCCATCCCCAGTTTCCTGTTCAACGGAGCCATTAAACTGAAGGACAAATGAAACACTATCACTATTCCAATTTTCCTGTCAGTGCCTTGGCAGCCGTTTGTACTGTAAAAGGTTTGAATGGCCTGCTTTTTAAGCACCTCAAACAGTGCAGCTGTAGGGATCTGACAGTCCAGTAGTGTGGGATATACAAGGATCTGAGTATCTGAATCCTTCACAGAGGGGAATCGATGGCAGGCTATTCTTAGGCTGTCAGAGGAGAATATGGGGCACAGTGTAAGATGACTATGCAGTGCCCAAAGATGAGCAGTTTAAAAAGAGCTGTGTGTGTGTGTGTGTGTGCATTTTGTATATGCACACATACCTTGGGTATAATTTGCACTGGTATAGAATGAAGTGCCTCTCAGATGTCCTGTATAGTTTTGCCCCATTTTTTAGAGTTTCCATTCAATTAACTAAGTCTGGCAGTTTCTCATCCTGCTCCAGCACTGGTCCATTATATGAATCTGTGTTATAATGTTCATATACTAGTTTATATAATACTACTACTACTGCCTGCCTGCTTATATTTTATATAAAAAAAAAACTCTGACATTATTTCTCTTCCCACTTGTAACACCAAAGGTACGCCCATGCAGGACATGTACACTATATTGCCAAAAGCATTCACTCACTCATCCAAGGCATTGAATTCAGGTGTTTCAATTATTTCCATGGCCACAGGTGTTTAAAACCAAGCGCCTAGGCACACAGACTACTTCTACAAACAGCTGTGAAAGAATGGGTCGCTCTCAGGAGCTCAGTGAATTCCAGCGTGGTACTGTGATAGGATGCCACCAGTCCAGTCGGGAAATTTCCTCACTACTAAATATTCCACAGTCAACTGTTAGTGCTATTATAACAAAGTGGAAGCGATGGGGAACAACAGCAACTCAGTCACAAAGTGACAGGCCACGTAAAATCACAGACCCGGGTCAACGAATGCGGAAGTGCATAGTGCGCAGAGCTTGCCAACTTTCTGCAGAGTCAATCGCTACAGACTTCCAAATTTCATGTGGCCTTCAGATTAGCTCAATAACACTGTCTAGAGAGCTTGATGGAATGGGTTTCCATGGCCGAGCAGTTGCATCCAAGCCTTAAATCACAAAAGTGCAAAAGCATAGGATGCAGTAGTATAAAGCACGCTGCCACTGGACTTTAGAACAGTGGAGACATTTCTCTGGAATGCCAAATCAATCTTCGCCATCTGGCAATCTGATGGGGACAATTTCATGTGCCCAGCTTTGTGGGAACAGTTTGAGGATGGCCCCTTACTATTCCAAAATGATCCAATAAAGATATGGATTTGTTGTGGAAGAACTTGACTGGCCTGCACAGAGTCCTGACCTCAGTCCTGCTGGAACAACTTTGGGATGAATTAGAGCGGAGACTGTGAGCCAGGACTTCTCATCCAACATCGGTGTCTGACCTCACAAGTGAGCTTCTGGAAGAATGGTCAAAAATTCCCAGAAACACACTCCCAAACCTTGTGGAAAGCCTTTAAAGAAGAGTTGAAGCTAAGTTAAAGCTGCAAAAGGGTGGGCCGACATGATATTAAACCCTATGGATTAAGAATGGCATGTCACTCAAGTTCATATGAGTGTGAAGGCAGATCGAGCGAATACCTTTGGCAATATAGTTATAGTTTTTTCCATCATTTCACATATTCAGCCAGTTACTTCCAAACCATACTCAAGGAGTGTGAAACGTGAACAGGATAACTGCCACAAACATGAGTTAAAGAAGACTCGCGCCTTACCCTGATGGTATGAAGGCAGCCTGTTGCTGAAACTGCATGTTGGCCAGGGCCTGTTGGTACGGAAATACACCAGCATTGAACATAGTGGTGGCACCATTGGCTTTTTCAAGTGCAGGTCTCTTTGGTAAAGGAGGCAAGACGGGAGGGAGCCCCTGAAGAGGGGACAACATCAAAACAAAAGGATGGGAGTGAGGGAAATTGGTAGCAGTTACATTCAAGACAGACAGAAGAAAGAAATTCATTAGAAGATTAAATTGCCCATCAAAACAGCTATCACATATATTGGCAAGCAAGCAGTGGACTACATTACTTCTGTCAGAGCAGGCTGGCAGATGTGCTAGCTGACAAAATGTGTGACATATTTCTACAGTAGTGACAAGCACACAAGTCTGCTGTGAACCTTTTTTTTTTTTTACATGATTTTGTATAATACATTACATACAATCATTATTTTGCTGGCTGAGGCAAAACAAAATTTTTCTGTAAAGAGAACTTAGCAACTTTTTTAATATAAGTCGATGTACTGATTGTTGGACCATCAATGGAAATGACGTAGTTAGGGAAAGCTGCGCTGCCAGCTCCATGATAATAGTAAACTATAAGCTTTGCTAAAGACTCTCATGACACCTCTTTAACAATTACACGTGCAATATGGGAAATGACAAATACATGCAAAGACTACCATAACCTTTATAACAATAAAATATTGCACTTTCATGCTTCCAGTGAACTGCTTTTTGAGATTCACTTAAAGGTGATGAACTGACATCGGAAAAATATGGCGTATTTCCAGTTATTTCCAGACCTTCTCTTTTTCTTCCTTGATGTTATTGGAATGGGTAATTTATCAAACTTTTTTTTAATCCTAGAAAACTAAAGGTTATAATCAGTTCATCACCCTTTAGTGCTTCCTCAGTTTAGTTAATTAAATACACAGCTTAAAACTATATCTATCACATCACAGAAGCATGCCAAGCTAAAAGGTGAAAGGTCATAGTACCAGATCAAAAGTTGCGTCGAGGGGTCGCTTCAGTGATTTGACAGCCGACTGAGTCTTAATTAGCAGGCAGCGAGCACATGATGGCAATGGGCCAATGGGGTTCAAGCGCATTAACATAAACCAGCAAGCGAAGGTGCATCATGGGGGCAGCAGTGCAGTGTGGGTTGGTGAGAAAAAAAACAAACAAACAAAAAAAACAAACAAACAAAAACGAATCATTGGAATGCAATAAACAACAATTACAAGACTTGTGCATGCACATTAATGGCTTTAGGGTTACTGAAAATAATTACGGCCCTTGGCAAACTTTAATGTCAGAAGAAAGTTATTTTTCATGAATATGAAAATTGGAAAAGTGTTCCGGTCCAGAAATGATTATTAGCCAATGAAAAAGCTTTAATCAAATCCATTAATTTGAAATAGACTATGAATTTTATCTAATATGATCCTGCCCTCTGCTCCAGATACTCTGCTTTCTTAAAGCTTTTGGCGACTGGGCTGAAACAAAATTCCCATAATGGCATATTATCCCGATCCTGACCCCTGGTCTTAGGCCAGTTTTAAGGTAATGGTAATGTAATATTAATAATACATTGTGCCTATAGAGTTATACTAACTGTCATTTTACATCTCATAAAAGCAAAATACAGGAAGTTATCACATTTTATATGGTAAAGATAAGATTGGACATGAATGCTCTAATGTAAACGACAGGCCTGCTCAAACTGCGCTTAATTGATAGAAATAAAGAAATGTGAAAGGTTAACTGAAATCAAGTTGACCCTTATTTGTGAATTACCTGATGCACAATGTCATCTACTGTACAGTGCTTGGCAGAGCACGACCTTTTTCTGTCTCTTTAGAGAAACCAATCACTGCATTGCGGAAACAAAATCAAAATAAGCCGCAGTCTGCACAGTTGTCTTCTCAGCAAAAAAAATTTAACACACCTACTGACTATGAAAAAGCAAAATGTAAAACTAACAAAGCAGCAAAACAAGGAGGAGCAGGGGAGGGGGAGCAGAAGGCTCAGTCACATACTAGCATGATTACTACTGCTGCTAATAAAGCACACACTGACACAAGATACATCTGTATCTTTTTAGGGCATACTGAGTCAGAGCTGCAGAGGCACAATGGAGACTAAAGGTTGAGTAAAAGCACAGGCTAAAAGGTGCTGGCTCAAGCAACTCTGTCAATACACAGAAAATTATCTCCAGTTATGAGTATTTGTGGTGTGATATCTGTGCTCTAAATTCAAATAGAATTACCAGGTCATGTTTATTGTAAAAATTAAGCCTGGCTTTTTTTTTTATATATATATATAAAAATCTAAACATTGTAAAGTGTATTACATTTCATTTTAATTGTTAGCAATGGGTTGTGATATTATAATACATTTCATGTTTCTTAGTTTCAGCTGCCTTTGGTGGTGTAGTGTGTGTACAGATACCTACCATGGCCGCAGCCGCTGCAGCCTGGTTGACTTGGTGTTGGGCGGCTTTGATTTTGGCCTGCAGGTGAGCCGGAGGGTGAAAATACTTGCACTTCTCCCTCGAGCAGCGGCCCTTTATGTAGTCCATACAAACAGTGACTGTGTTGTCGTTGGTGTCGATCATGGTGCTATCTGCAGGATGGGCAAAGCGACAGTCGTTTTCCCCACGTGTGCAGTTACCCCGCTGATATTCTCGGCATACCTGGGGCAACAGTAAGAATTTGATCATAAACCTAACACACACACACAGTTGCACACAGTTGCACACACAAGTTACAAAGTTACTGGTGAGTTTACCTCATGTGATAAAGTAATCAATCTGCACAGTCATTTCAGAACGTCACAGTCACTTTACCAGACAAGGTAACTGATCTTAATGATGGGTTCAGCCATTAATGTTGATTGATAAGCAGAACAGATCCTAACCAGCGTTTACAGCCTCATTAATCATACAGTATTCATCCATTATTGAAATGAGACATATTGTTGTTCTTCCCGTGTGTGACAGAAGGGGGCAGCACCTGCATGAACAACTGGGAAAATAACTGCTTCTGTGTAAATGTACAGGATCAATGAGGCTCATGGGAAATATGAAACTTGTTACCCTCAAGGGAGGCTGTAGCTGACGTAATCATCAGCCCGCTGGCACACAGTAGCAAACACACACACACACACACGCACACACACACAAGGTGGGTGTACATGTATATTATAAGGCAGCATTTTTTTCATTCTGACACTTAGAGAGCCTTGCAATAACTTCAGATCCCTGCTTGCTCACCATCAGACTGTTGAGTGTATTCTACATTCAAGACCCAATCCTCCACCAAAAGAAATGCAATTTTGTGGTGCATTGTATTGATCTATCAGTTACTGTGACAGAACAAGCCATTTACCAAGTCTGTTTACCAGTCTCCCCGTCTGCGTGTATAAAGGATTTGATTTGTGGTGGACCGGCTGCCAGACAAAAGGCCACCAGCACCGTTATCTGCAAACTGCTCTGTCTCCAGTCATGACAGCTCATCATCCACATTCACTGACTGCTGTGAGTGATGATTTTTCTCTCTTTGTCGGTCTCTTGTTTCTCATAGGTACCTCTCTCTTATTCAAATATGCATGCCTACATGTGCACACCACCCCACCACTGCTAACTACTACTACTGTTGCTGGTCTTATTTTTAAAAAAGGTGAGACTGCCTTGTTGTCAGGCAGATGTTGTAGAGGCGAGTGAGGGAGGGCGGAAACTTGGAAGAGGAGGAAAATCTAAGCGTGGTTGACGAATATAGAATAAAAGAAAGATAGATGGGGATCGAGGGGAGAGTGAAAGCCTTCGGTGATGAGGTATATGTGGCTGCCACAGGAAAAAAAAACATGAGAGGACTGAATGACAGGAGTTTGATTTTCTCAGGACCAGTTGTAGACTAGTGTGTTTGTCTTTACAGTGATAAATTATTTAGAATAAGGTAAAACACTGAAGGTGCTTAGTTGGACAAACAAATAAAGGGTCTGCTTAATCATATTTCTGTCCCTATGGTAACTATCCCCCTGAGCCACTTACATCACCATGGTAGCAGGTAAGCAACATATGACTTTATGCATGCTGAGATGTTGCAGTATACTGTATACGAGGAAGAGACAGAGAGACTTCTGGAGAATATTTTCTCAGGAAAACTGTCTGGGGCATTGTCTTCTAAAATAGGAATTTCTCACAGCGTCAAGGAACCAGACTGTAACATATCTAGTGAGCGGTATGTGTGCTGCTCCACAGAATTCCAGCTATGTTTACTTTGAATGACACACACTGGAAACTGAAATATGACTGGCCCCTTTCTCCAAGATATTTTTAGCAAACCTAGTTCCTTTCAAATTAAGAAACTAGGATATGGATCAAAAAGCTTTCACACAGCCTGACCGCCACAAATACTGTTGACCAATAGGCCTCTATATCGAGAAGGAAAACAGTGGAATGAGCAGAGTATTATTGCATTTGGTTAATAAATATTTTATATCCTCTTGCTATCGATCTGTTGCAGGACAAATTGTTTTAATCTGAATGAAGAGCTGCATGCTCTCCTACTAAAAACATCTTGCCTTCACTTATCCTCAACCTCTGTAGCATGACTTTTTCCTCTAGAAAAATCAGTCAGTGCCCTTTCCTTTGTTTCTGGTATTTCTGTCTCTGCCTGCTCCAGTCCCTCCCCTGATGACCACAACAGGTCTACAAATTGATTTCCTATCTTCTACTTCCATCTCTCTTTCCTGTCAGTGACCCGTTTCCTCGCTCTGCATGTTGTCCACTCATTCGCTTGGTCCAGAGACTTACTCAGCCTCGCCCCCTATTAATTATCCAGCTACCCAACATTACATCTTAAATATAACCTTCCTACATTCTTGCACGCCTCCTGCCCGCCTCCAACGATTTCTCCATTATTCCGTTGCCACTGTTTCTCGGGTGGGGCTACATAATGGATGAGATTGACTTACTGTCCAATTAATGATTATCTGAACACAGCTGGAGGAGGGGGGGGGGTGCTCATCGGGTTTCAAATAACTAATTGCTTTCCGAGAAGAAGTAAAGATTTTTCTGAAAATGACATATGTAGATTATAACTTGAGCTTGTGCCAGACAAAGTTATCTCCCTCGTATCGATAGAGCCGGCACTGGTAATGTTTGTAGATACTTTTATTAACATCTCCTTCTCTTGCTCAAGTCTGAGTAATAACTGTATTATGGTAATGGGATGTAGTTGCTGTAACAGTGTACATACACAAGTCTACAAGTCTGTAAACAAAAGCTGTTAAGACTTCCCAACCCATTTCTTTAATATTCAGCAGACACAGCCCACATCTGAAAAGCCACACTCTGCAAAGGTGTGAAAAAGGTACTTGCTGGGTGCAGCATTTACTAGAGTTTGGTTAATCTTTTATAATCTGGGAGTGACAAAAAAAATTATGCAGATCCTCCTTATTTGGTTATATTTTTTCCCACTTCTTCTTGTGACTGCGTGCAAATGTTTGTGTTCCTCACCTCCAGTCTGTCTGTCCTCATGAGTTTCTGCGCAGCAGCAGCGGCGGCAGCAGCAGCAGGTATAGGAACGCTGGGGTTGCTGGTGACCAGTACAGGCGCACTGGGCAAGATGTCAGTGGGCATCAGGCCGGGTGACACAGGGCCAAGGTAGGGGTTAAACGCAGCAGCCGCTGCTGCAGCAGCATTGGCATTGGTTGCAAGGCTGGGTGTGACTGAAAACATGGGCTGAGGGCACATGCGAAATAAGAGAGTTGGTCAAAGCTGATCCACAATGACTTCTCACAGTCTATATATAAAGATGCTGAATATTTAATTACATCTTCCACACATGATGCCATCATTTTTTACGCTTATTCATATTACCCCTGGTAGATATATAGCAAAGAATACAGTGATTGTGGAAAGAAAGAAGATGGTAAAAACAGATAATTAATGGATTTACATCTTAGGAAAAAGAATATGACTCCTTTCATGCCTGCTTGCCTTTAATTTGCGCTAGCACATAGAGCAAGCGTCAGTATTTTGTGTCACCTTCTCCCATTGATCAGATGAAATCACATGCTTCATACCCCAGATATCACACAGTTAGCAGGAGTGATGAAGGACGTCAGGCTGTGTGAGCATGTGAGTGGGGAGAGAGGCTTCACTGTAAGATAAAGTACTGCCTGTATGCGTTGTACTGGAGTTTGATAGAGAAAACAGGGAAGCTAAGGAGTATGTACTGCAAGTTTTCCCTGCCCGTTCCTGACCTCAGCCCCAGTCTAAGGATTGTCTGTTGAGCTCCTGCCAACAGGACACAGTGAGTAATAGAGGAGTGGCAGCCAGGACTGTACTGATACATTCTTCCTAAAACCTCCTCATTTGCGATGACTCAGAAAATCAGAAATAATTCTTCCAGTGCTGCCCTCTGGAATGTCTGTAGAGTTATTTGCTATCACAAGGTGCTCTGGAAAAGCAGATGTGTCTCCCTTCCAGGTGCTCAGATATCAGTTTGAGATAGTTGCAGCTTGAGGTTTGGATGGAATAGGCATGATGTCATCGAAAACATTTACGGTCATGGGGTTAAAACTATGCAGTGATATCATCATGCGGAGTTTGAGAGCTTACTAACAGGCCTTTTTTGGAACGTCTCAAAGTTTAAGTATTGATATGAAACTCAATATTCTTATTCTTATTCATGCAATTCAAAAAATATATCATTGTATAGGGCACCTAATGTCAGTCATTAGTGGTGCAGCAGTATTGTGAGATTTGTGTAAGAAATTCTTATTAATGTTTGAGCATTTTAACTTTTTTTTAACTGTTTACAGTAAAATTTGTTATCTACTTTATTTTATTTTTTTGCATAATGGTGCAAAACTTAAACTTAATTATTTAGTATAGTGTAACAGCAGAATGTGTATGTCATCTCAGCTTTATTTATCTAAAGTTGTTTTTACCAATTATAAAACAGACTGGCTATAAAGGACCAAGAAAAAACTATATAAAGATAGTCAATACATATTTTAATTCTTTTTAAACAACCTTAAATATGAAGATTGTAAGGTCTGTACGTCAGACATACGGACCTATCCTGAGCTTTGTTTACTGTAGTGCAAACACTTTGCCACACTAGCCTTAACTTCAGCCCCTAAATATTTAAACAGAGATGTGGACAATTACCACTGGAATGCTGTTGCACTGTGGTTTTTGTGCTTTGAATTTTCTTATTTTCAAAGAGTATCTGTATTAAACAGGTAAACCAAATTTCCTACTGTGAGTGAGTGACAACCAGATGTGACAGACCCTAATTACTTCATTGAGTTCATGGTCCCATGCATGAAATTAAAGTAGTTTACATACATTCACTGAGGGAAGATGGACAGCTGCAGATGAAAAAGTGGGAAATAAAATTTGATAGAGACACTGAGGATCGAAGGAGACTGAGCTACAGACACAAGGGAGCAATGAAGGAATAAAGTCTGATTCCTAGAAAGGCAAGTACCCACTTTTACCCTTTGATCCCTCTGCACATAATATTGCTCTGTTTTCTTGACTTTTCTTTGTAGTGCAAGTCTAAAGCCATCTCTCCACACTGCTGTCATCCTATCTCCTTCACTTTACCTACCTGTCTTTACCCTGCCCATTTATCTATTTCTGCTGTGTTCGGTTCTCTCTTTCTTCTTCTGCTGTGTCCTTTGTCAGCTTGTCTTCCTGCTTCTTCTGTCTTCTTACTTTCTCTCTACCCATGACATAAACAGAAAGGGAAGGCTTTGCAATTCCAGGGAGATCTGTGCTTCTTTAAACCCTGTCCCTCCCAATGGGCCTCTCAGCTCAGCCCCTCTTTTCTAGATAAGGTTGATAAGCCATCAGCTAAGTGTGCACTTGCATGTGTGCGTCCAAGCATACAGCATCTTTTGAACCCCTCCGAATAGTGTTAGACAAATTCACTCCATTGCTCTTACTTAAACATAAAGGAACAGTGGAGATGACAGAGGAATTACTTCAAGCCTGACTGGCAGTTCTCATTGTCTCTGTAAGGTCTCTGGACCGGTCACGGAAGGATTCATTTGAACTGGCTGAATGGGGCTCTGGCTATCACCTTGAAAATCCTTGGAACATGCTGCGCATGTATAGAACAATGTCTTATTCAGTTTGCTATGTGTGCATGTTATTTAGTTTTATAGGCATGTTACTGATCATTTAAAGTAATTCCCTTTATTGATTTATACCTGGGCCATCCATCCATCCATCCATCCATCCATCCATCCATCCATCCAATCATCCATCCATCCATCCATCCTCTTAACCACATACTCAGGTTAGTAAGGGTGGCTGAAACCTATCCCAACTGCCTATTTAATCCATACTGATTATTAGAACTACTAGATCTTCTAGAACAGTTAGTTTTTGTTTTCTGGATTATATCAAGCATAAACTCCATTTGCTGAGGTGAAAAAAAGGAAGAATTAACCTTTCACAATTCTTATTTTATCAAATTAACTAACTCTCATTAATTCTCTAATTCTCATTAAACGAAGCAGAACTGCTTTTTCATTTGAAGTACAGTAAACAGACAAACAATCATACCCATTGGCAGTCCTGTGATCGGCTGAGTGCTGATCATATGATTGTCCTTATGACTGACTAATACTGGATAAATGGTACAAATAATTTTTTGTTTTAAAATCTGTGAAGTCGTCTTTCCTATTAACCCATACATACTGTTAATTTTTCATGCCTTTACAGTATGGTCCTATTTAGAATTTATAAATAGCCTACCTGACATTAATAAATGGATGATTAATCCTTGATTAATGTTTCAGAGAACAGGGGGAGCACTTTCTTAGGGTTTACAACACTTTTGGGGGGGGGGAAACATCTACTATCACACAATATCATTTCCTGTTTTACATAAGACCTGAAAACATAACAGCCACAATGATCTAAATATATTTTATTAAAAGTGAAACTGGCAACAAAATTCAGGAACTACTGGGATTTATTATATAACCAAATAATCATTACAACCGTTAAACACGTCCTCATTACTATATCATAAAAAAATCCTCATAACAACCATCTATAATTATGAATGTTAATTCAACATTAATGAACACTTAGAACACAGAGCACAGTTTGCTTATTGAAAACTAGTCTGTCCATTCAAAGCAGTGAAACCTTGTATGTTGGGGACTTTCAGTTGTGTTTCCCGCACTCACTGAAATAGCAGCTCAGATGCCTTTATAATTTTAGTAACATCCTAACACCTTTTTTGATGTGTTTTAATCTGGTAGATCACTTATTTTACTCTCAGTTATAAATGGATAAATTTGTTTATTTATAGATTAATTTGTTACATTGCAGGTGCTTGTAGATCTTGTGTCTGTGTCAAGGCACCCTTTGATCTCTGCATTGCTTGTGCTCCTTATGTGCTCTTTTGGCTACTTCAATAACAGTGCTTAACAAATTTATCACACAACCACTCAATAGAGGGTTTATGCCAGAGCATTAGCAGTATTGGTTAATACCAAAAATCACTGGTGTCATTCTTTCTGTAATGGTTATTCCAACCGTATGAACCTGCTTAATCGAAATGATGGTAACATCTGATTATTGCTGTTATCCATTCATTTTCAACATTAAACAAAAGTAGAAAAGATAGTAAAGAAAATGCCAAATTACATTTTTTTTTGCATTCCTGAACAGAAAAATTAGCTTTAGTGGTTGAATGTTATGCTTGATTAATTTCTGACTTCTCAGAGAAGTCCAGTGTGCCGGCGCAAAGTTGGGCATAAAAATGTGAATTCAATTTGCTATTTGCCTAATAAATAGCAATATAATTTCTAGTTTTAGAGACATTCCTGACTGATTTCTAAAATATTTGTGTTTTCTATTTTTTTATGGCTAGGGGTCTAAAAAAATTGTTTAACTGTGTAGAAAGTGGTATGTGCTACAGAGACACGAAGTTGAGCCAATGGCCCAAAATTTGCATTTTGCTGGCCGCTGCGTTAACTCTGTACTATGTAATTTTATATGCTGGCTCATGGTCTTTGTGTATAATATCAGCATTCGCTCCCTGTCATTCTTTGTTTCTATTGGTTATGTGAATGTACATCACAGTGAGCCATAGCCGCAGTATGTGCGAGTGCTCCCCAGACAGCACGTTTGCGCTGCACTTTGCCAAACCAATAATTCGTTGCAAGCCATAGGAAATAATGGGTTTCAGAGAGCAGTGTTGCCGTTGTCGTGTTATATGTGAAGGGCCCTTTATGCTTCTTTACTGTTTTCACTGTTTCAAGATTCCCTGTGATCCTTGAAATGGCAGTAGGTGCCTAATTCTGCAGGAACCTGGGCAAATATGGTGGGAACACAGACAGTTTACATGACAGTGTCAAAGTCTTCCTTGAACTGTCACCACTGTCCCATAAAAAATACACACTGACATCGCATGTACACTTACAAAGTTTCAAGATTCACTAAAACCACCATTTGACCCACACTGAGGAATATAAAATCCAACTACATTTTAGGAATGTTTACTGGACAATGTCAAAAACTGTCTAAACAAAGGCGTTGATCACATTCTTCAATAATAAATCATACTTTCATGTCTTTGTACAAATTGGGTGGGAAGTGCCCAAAACTGCACAGGAGAAAACGACAGTGCTGACGAGGCCAATTACAATCGTCCTGGGGTACATCGACCCGATGTGTACATTTCTTGGGAGCTACAAGTCAGCCATCAGGTTACGACGTAGGGTTCAAAGGGATTTCCGGTTATGATCTCGCTTACACCGTAGATCTCCTGCTCAAGTACAAATCTCCGGTTATCAGGGGCAACACAGAGGGATTCCCAGGTCAGCCAAGATATAATCCCTCCAGGGTATCCTGGGTCCTCCCGGTAGAACAAACCTGGAACACCTCAACCAAGCACCTCAACTGGCTTCTTTCGATGTGGAGGAGTAGCGGCTCTACTCTGAGGCCCTCCCAAATGCCTGATCTCCTCACCCTGTCTCCAAGAGACAGCCCAGCCACCACCTGGAGGAAGCTCATTTCCGCCGCTTGTATCCACAATCTCGTTCTTCACCTTCAGAATAACTAACAATATTAGGCCTAATAAAAATTTCAGGCCAAGATTGCAAAGATATTTTTCTATAACAATGTCAGGGATGCAGCTCTACCTGGTGACATATGGCTGCATGAAATTCAGGACAGTGATTTACCAGCATTGGGCACCAGTTAAAATTTAAACAATTAGGTTAAATGACTAGTAACCATAGGAATGATTAGTCGACTAGTAGCCCACATCCCTACTGTCAAAACAGGTCAGATTTGACCTAAACAATATGTAAGAGTTAACATATTCCGTGAAATGAAAATCCTGCCAAATACAGTAATAAATCAGCTTATAGGCAATCTTTAACCAGGAGTGGGACACCTCATACACTCCCCTTCCAGTTATCTGACTATATACACCTTCCCATGCCACAGGCATTTTTGTATCCCACCCTCCCTCCCCCTTTCTCGTTTCTCATAACCCACATTAGTACATGGGGATCGGCCTGGCCTGGGAGCCGCTGCCAGTCCTAAATGAACCCTTCCATAAACCACAGCCTCAGATCTATTTGCCATTCTCTTACAAAAATATTGTCAAATCTAGTTGAGGATATGGTCCCTGCTCGTGAATTAATAAAATAGTGATAATTGGTTTTCTAGAAGTGTATTTGTATTTACACTCACTGACCACTTTATTAATAATGAGTTAGACCTCCTTATTCTTAATTCAACAAAGTGCTGGGAACATTCCTCAGAGATTGCTGTGACAGGTGTTCTATTGAATTGGATACCAGGCATGATGGCTCCATGTCTTCTAATTGTTTATGCCAAATTCTGACCCTACCACGTGAATCTTGCAACAGAAATTAAAATTCATCAGACCAGGGAACATTTTTCTTCTGTTCTGCCCCATTTTGATGTGCCCATGTTGTAGCCTCAGTTTGTTGTTGTTAGCTTTAGTCCATCTGCTTCAAGGTTCAACATGTTGTGCATTCAGAAAGGCTCTTCTGCATACTTTGGTTGAAACAAGTAGTTATTGGAGTTACTGTTGGCTTCCTATCAGCTCAAAGCAGTTTGTCCATTCTCCTCTGACCTCTGGCATCAAAAGTGCATTTTTTTGCCCAGAGAACTGCCGCCCACTGGATATTTTCTCTTTTTCAGACTATTCTCTATAAACCCGAGAACAGGTTGTGTGGGAAAATCCCAGTAGATCAGCAGTGCCTGAAATATTCAGACCAGCCCATCTAGCAGTAAAATCATCTATTTTCCTCATTCTGATAGTTGATTTGAACTTCAGCAGGTCACCTTGACCATGTCTACATGCCTAAATACATTGAGTTGCTGCTATGTGATTGGCTGATTAGATAGTGGCATTAATGAGTAGTTGAACTGGTGTACCTAATAAACTTTCTGGTGAGTGTGTTTGTGTATACATAGAAGTGCCTACTCACCACTGGTTGTAGCTGTGTGCCGGGCATCATGGCGTTGGCAAGCTGCATCTGCTGGGCCAGCATGGCCATGTTTTTCTGCTGGATGAGGTTGTTTCTTCCATTGATCTCCAGCTGGGTCTTTAGGTGAGGAGGAGGATGCAGGTACTTACAGTTTTCCCTGGAACAGCGGCCCTGATGGGATGAGAGAGGATGAGAAAGGGAAGGAGATAAGGAGGGCAAAAGCAAGGGAGAGGGGTGAGGGGTGAGGGGGACAGAAACATGGGATGTGGTAGATTAGAATACTATTCCCTTTAACTGCAGCCTAATGTACAGAAGTAATGAGCCTTGAATTAAGTCACTGCCCTTCTATTTAACAGGCACTGACCTCACATCCTTGACATCTGGGGCTGCCACTCAGTTTGTCATAAAGACCAATGAGTTCTGCAGAAGGTGCACGCTTGCTACCTTCTCTATTTTCTCAAGGTTCCCGTTGGGAGACAAATTAGCTCAAAGAGCACATATAAAGAGGATTAACTGTCTGCTCCTTCTAAGAGACTGGTTTACACAGAACAAACATTTGACAATGAAAAATGTTGCAGTGTGCCTGTGATAAAAGCAACACTTCTTCATTTTGCATTAATTTGGAATTTCTTTTTTCATTTGTTTATCATTTGATTAAAATCACAGATTTTATGACCATACTTTCTTAAATGCTAAAGTAACACCTTTAAATAAAATTAAAAAAAATCTTAAATAAAAATAACGTTCATAGCGTTGAAGTGCTTCTGCATTATTGCTCTAACCCTAAAGAAAATTTGTTCTGGGAATCTAAACAAGCAAAGCTTTCCTCCATTCTGCCACCTTAGAAACTGTCCAATTTGATGCTGGATGTTTTACAAAGCCCCGTGAATCATCATTGATCTCCACTCAATTCAAACATATGAGCTATGTGTCAATATCGGACATAATTTCAGAAAAGATGAGGCGGGAGAATTGATGCGGGATCGATACATGATTGGAGACTTCTAAATATAATAAACATAAACACATCATGGCAATCTAATGCTGTATTATGCTAGTATCTATAGACTGTGGTTTGTGTCTGTGCGTACTCACTTATATTCATCCTGCAACCAGCAGCCCAAAGGGAGCAGAGAATGTAATTTACACTCTCATAATGCCTGCTCCACTGAACACTCCCCTGGCTAGGTGTAATATCTTAGATATCTCCACCTCTTTTTTTTACTCCCCCTTTCTCCCTCATTCCCTTCCTTTCACATCAATCCCCATACATCCTGAGCCCCGTGCTGATATTTGCTCTCCTCATCATGAATACAGAGTAGCGCAAGTGCAGAGGTACTGCTGTGATCTGTGTATATATTCATGTGTGTGTGCAGCATTTGTACTACTCTTTGCTTTTGTCAGCTCCTCTCTCTCTTCTTCTTCTTGTCCTGCCTCAACCAACCTCATCAAAATGCATCCTCAATCCATCTCTTCCCATTACTGCTTTATGTAAATCTATTTCCCGGGGGACTGGAAAACCAGCCCTGCAACAACTCCACCGTATCCCCTCCCATGGGGAATTAAAGGTTGGCTGTCATGCTACTGCTTATCTCGGTGAGATTACCTGCTGCTCACTGTGGCCTACTATGACACCTGCTTTCACAACCTAACACATACACTCTCCCACTCTGTCTTTATGCTTAACACCTCTCTTCTTCCTCCTCCTTTCACTTCCTCGTCTTGCTCTGTCTCTCCCCCTCTCCCATTTATTCTGCCTAGCTACAGCAGGAAAGGTACTTTGCATTGGAGAGCTGGAGAATGTCAAGACATCTTCCAGCATTTTGATTGGCTAAGAGCTGTGAAGAATAGTATTCCCAACCTGATCATTGGCCCAAAGGCACCCATTAACAATGCTGGGTCATCCCTGTAGGGCTGCAACTATTGATCAGTGTTAATTGGATAATGTGCTTTGATTTTCAGGGTACATTCCCTCTGGACTCAAGCGTGTCAAATCCAGCCATGTGTGTGTGTGTGTGTGTGTGTGTGTGTGTGTGTGTGTGCGTGTGATCAGTTCTGACAATGCGGCGCCTACAATTACATAAATTACAGCTCTATTTGAGGGCTATAATTTATGTAAGCTCTATTTCAGCGAGGTTCTCTGCATCAGTTTTCAGTGGTCAAAGCTCAAAAGGTTTTAAACACTTTAACATTTTAACAAGCTGTCCTGGGAATAAGCTGTAAAATAATTACTTCAAGAATGATAATTGGAGAAAAAAGGTTATTTACTGAAAAAAAACGTTTAAAAAGAAAAAAAGACTAACATTCTAAGAGTTAAATCTAAAATATATGAGAAATATGTATAAGTTTAAAAAAACTCATGACATTACAAGCTTCTTGTAGATGTGTGTCATTTTTCCATGAGTAAGAACATAGATGACCTCATGTTGTCTGCATTTGATCTAAATATTTCTCATAAAATGACTACTTGACATTCTGTCATTTTTAACTGATACCATAATCCTTTACTACAGTCGTGCAGTGCTACTTTCAAAACAACCCTGTCAAAATGATTTGGTAGGTTATGTTTTTGAAAAAGGTATTTTCTTCCTCGAGGACACACAATGAGGATTATCCAGAAAACAGAGTGGACTGGGATAAAGACAGAATCAGAATTATGGTTTATTAGCCATATTCAGAGAGGTCATCACCCTCATCTATTCATCCCCCTCTATTTTCACCAGCAGCCCCATTATCTAGAGCAGTGTTGTTGTTCTCCAAACAATGCCATCATGCATGAGCCTGAGGTCCTTGCCAATCACTGTCTGTGATGTTAATGCTCTGGCTTCTCTCCCGGGCCTTTCCACCTGTCCGTTTGTCCGTCATCGAGACATTAATATGCTAACAGACTACCAGCATCTGTTTCTCTATTGGTCCATCTTCTTCTCCTCTTATTGCAAGTTCTTGCATCCTCTCTATCAGTTTCCACTTCTCCAGGTCCACTTCTCTGCAACCCCCCTGCCACAAGCTAATTAGTCTTTTTTCTTAAAGCTATGAAACAAATTTCAAATGTCAGGTTAAAGTTTGGTTCACTCGTCACATAATGGCGATGGCTATACATATATTTTTTTTAATATGGTTTTTAAAGTTTAATCTGCATTCATATGCAATGACTAGGTAGCGTTGGCCCAAAAGTCAGGTGAACAGATGTGTGATTGCTGCACTGAAAGTCCCTGAAGCCCCCAGAGGCTAAGTCGGGAGACAAGCTGATTGATTTCCAGACTGTGACTTTGGCAACCCACAACACTGAGTGGGAACAATGTTTTAGTTGAGCATGCGATACCCTCAGCCTCGGTGCAACCACTTTCAGTTGCAAGGAGATTGCACAGGTCGCCTGCTGGGAGGCATCCTGTCTCTGAACAGTTGCAGTCACTCTCAGACAGATTGCAAAGGTTTATAAATGACTGCCGTCTAATTTATAAATGCACACAAATTGCCGACACGCTCCAATCAATCTGAGATGGTTTGCACCAACAAATGCAGCTTGTCTGTGTTGAGTCTCTTTGCAATAGGGGACAAGTCAACTGGCTGCTAGCTGGTTATCCTGTATTTCTATATAATAGCAAGGTTTCCAAGTGCTTA